>OMNN01098752.1:0-31871 GCA_900302755.1 Chromis chromis
CTTTGTTATTGGCAGGTTTCTTGAAGTTTGGGGAGGAAAAGAGGCTGGATATCTCTGCAAAGTGGGCTCATCTTCAAGGACTCGGAGGGTTCGTTGTCGCTTTGTTGTACAATATGTAAACTGGGCGTTAAAATGTTAAGTGGCGCGAGCTTCTGTGAGTTGTGTGCTCTTGAGTTAAAATGGCCCCCACTGTGCAGAGACACAGTTCATTATTTGAAGCAGGACTGCATAAAGGGAGGCCAGCTGAGTGGAACTCCAGCTGCCGGACTAACACACACACACACACACACACACACACACACACACACACACACACACACACACACACACACACACACACACACACGAGTAGAAAGTCCTGCTCGGATAATAAGATATCTATTAAAAAACGCTACAAATTTTCTACAAGCAGAATAGTGACCACCAGATCCACAGTCCTCCCACTTATGAACTACATGCCATGTGTTAGCCTTCTTAGAAAAAGTTTGTTTGCCACCTCTGAGAAGCAGAAAAGATGCCATTTGCAGCATTTATGGTGTTTTGCTGACATGAGACATTTGCTCACCCCAGCCTGTAGAGAAAGTCCTGGATAAAAGGCTTTTCCCTTAAATCCCAGATAGCCTCTGAGCTCCAAGGAGGACTTAGCCGGCGAATGACAGCCAGGATGGGAGGTGGGACAGGGTTTTGATGCCGCGGCTTATGACTGGTGCCAGGGTTGTGTAGGGGGTAGGTAAATATTTGGGCCAGCGGTTGTAGTTTAAGTGCTCCCGTTGGCAAGTCGTGGCTGGCTGGCTGGTTAGCTGGAGTCAGAGCAGCTACAGGTATGCAGCTGCTGGATATTTCTTGGTTTTTGGGATGCACGGGAGATGTAGAAAGGTGGAACATCGCACTGGAGGCGGTGACTTCTGTGTGGGTGGGTGCAGTTGGCTATGAGGCCCCTTGAATGGCACCTTGCAGCTGCCCTGTATGTGTGTCCGTCTGTGTCAAATGCTGCGTCCGGTGGTAAGGTCAGGGAATGCAACAGCTACCTCCCAGCACGACCAGCACAAGCTCCCACACACACAGCTGTTCGCCATGCAGTCAGTACAACACACAGCACCTGTCTGCACGCATGTGTGTGTATGCATGCGATCACACACGAGAATAGACCAATGCTTCAGAGCGTGTGAATGGCACAACCTCTGTGGCTCTTCCTTCTCTGTGGCTGCCTGCTAAATCCCGCTTCTATCCTCTTCCGACACAGCCTTCCTTCCTGAAAATGTTAACTTCTCCGATAGCTCATTAACTTCATTACCGAGAACGTGAGAAGGTCTTGGATCATCCGCATGGTTCACTGATAGGTTTGGAGCATTCATTAACGGAGCTACAGTGATGGATTTTAACTGAGATGTTAGGGGATCAATGCTGTAATGAAGGGCGTAGTGTGTGGGAGGAAGCATTTATTATCGTTATCAGAAGTAATAAAACTTTTGCCCCCTAACAACGGGCTCCCTCCCACGCCGGAAGGATGTCAGCGTTGGTCTTGGGCCACCTTAATTTGTGGAAACGTCGTCCTAATGGTGTCAAGGTGGCATTGCAATATAAGCACATCATCATTCATTTCATACATAAGACAAAGGGCAAGTGTGTCACCGTCACCTCGAGCCCAGGAGCATTTTTCCTATAGCTCTCCTACGTGAGTGCTGCGACAGACACACAGATTAAAACATTTAGATGGAACCTGAAACGGGATCAATAAATAATGAGTCAAAAAATGTCACGTGTGTCACTCAATCATCCGCATTTCACGTTATATAGCGGCTTATCGGAAGCTGCAAATTACCCACAGCATTGGCTATGAATATGATTAGCATTCTCATTTTCCCCAAGAAAACTCTAATAAACACAATCACATTATATCGGAATTTATTTCATACCTTTCTGTGCATTTCCTTGAGCAGATGTGGCAGTCGACGGGATTGCATCAAAGTAAACTAGATACTGTAATTTCCTTAAATTTAGAGCAGAAAACAAGTTATGACAAAACAGATTTGCTTGCCTCCCTCCCCCTCAGCGGAACCTCATAAAATAGCTGAAGGAGCAATATGTGCAAACAGAGCTCAGGTCGTTTCACTGCAAATTACAGATATATGTTTCAATTCTACCTTCAGTCGGTGCATTAAACTGTTGGCTATAAAGCTCACCACCTTACTCTGACCTTTGGTAAAGATGAATATTCTATAAAAGCAGGTGATGAAGTAAATCTGATGGCATCATCATCAATTCTGCATCCTGCCTCTGACAGCTCATCTAAAGAGCTGTAATAAGACTAACTTTGACACTGTTGGTTCCAAACAGTTCTTTACTTCATGTCACCTTGCTCACTTTTTGTGTTAGAAAATAATAATACACTTTTCTTTTTTTTTAAATAGCTGTTCTGGATGGTTTTGTATTTTTTCTCACATTTCGGACATACAGTATTCTGAAGCATTAGTTGGCATTTTGAATGACAGTGGATGACTTGAGGGTTGATACTACTAGTGCAGTACTATCTGGTGTACATCATAGTTCTGTAAAGCCTCTGATGACTGATTCAAAATTATTTACCTTTTTCTACAGTCACTGATTATGTACCATCAGCAATTTAAGACAAAGTGGAGAATAAACATTTTCTAGATGGAGCTGCTCTTCCACATCCAATCACTTTCAGGAAGTCAAGATACTAAACATGAGCATTTATCATCCAATTATGGAAAAAGACTTTATTAATTTGGGGGGAAAGTCAGGTCTGATTTGCAATTACATTACATTTAATCTTTTTTTGAAAACATTGTATATGATATACTGTGTAATGAATAGCAAGTATCTGAAGTCAATCTTTAAGTGGTAGAATTGTGTGAGTTTTTTTGTTGATCTGCTGCAGCTACAATGCTACCTGACAGGTATTTTTTAATGTTCTCAGACAAGTGTTTCATGTCTCTAACAGTTCATGTTGTATCTGTCCAACTGGCATTTCCTGCACCATGTTTGTCCACATTAAAAGATTAGTCCTTGTAGTGGCTGTCTTTCTTTCATGGATCCAATTGGTGATTGCAAATGAAAAGCCTCAACAAAACTCACAGTTTTCAACAAATAAGCAAGAATCAAAACATGAGTATTCCCTATAAACTGTTTCTTCACAAATAAATATTTTATCCTCAAACAGCTTTTAAAAATACAATAACTTGCACAGAAAGTGTTTCATGTTTACTACATTTCTTTAGGTTCTAACATGCCATTTGGTGTTTACTCTAATCCAAAAGGTTGAGCGCCAGAGTGAGTGAACAGATTTTTGACATGGGTGGGCCCTTGTGGATCCGGCTGAGTTGAGGATTTAGAGAAAAGGTCTGCATGTAGATTGGAGGGCTCCGAGCTTCTCAACAGGACTGCACAGTCAGGTGACAAATGGTGCCCCAGGCCAGCCGAGTGCCAGAAACGGTCCTCTTAATCAATCAGAGGTCAACGTGTAGCCTCACTGCAGACTGCCTCCACCCTGAGAGGCAGCCATCTGATGGAGCACTTAATGCCAAGACGAGAAGGACACAACCCTTTTCTCTTGGTTTAAAGCACTTACTGTTGCTGCTACTGTCATCTCATCATTTCTAGAAAAAAAAAAACAGGATAACTCACAGCGGAGACGTCTTTCTTATGCTTGTTCGTTATGACAGCAACACTAAGTCAACTGAGGCGTCAGTTTGAGAACTTTTAATAGTTTTTTTTTTATTCTAAATGTGTTGCTTAACTTGCTCTGTTGGGTTTTTTTATATCCTTAAAGCCTCTGATTAGTCTATGGGAAATGGTCATGTTGCAGTAAACCTCTCCCTGGCCTCAGCCCCAACCTCCAGCCTGCAGCCCCCCATCTTTGACACATGGCCATCTGTACCAGCACTTCAGGCAGTAAATAAGGGCGATAGAGGGTAGTGCACCTCTCTTGTCGGTCCAACCTAAGGCCAAGCCCACGCATTCTCTCCTGCACCCCGGGGCCCACCCTGTGTACACCCCCTGGGGTTGACCTACACACTGCAGGGTCCCCCAGGGAGCATATCAGCCTTTAGGAGTAGCACAGGCCTTCTGTCTTCTGTCCACCCCCCACTCTCCATGCATATCACTACACTCTCCCACCATCCGTCTCTCCATCACCCACCGTCCATACATTCATCTGTCCATTCCCACTATCAATCCAAACATTTGCTCAGACTCTGAGACCTTTGTCAGCCACCCATCTGCTTCACTTTTATTATGTTTGTAATTGCGTGTTCGTTTAATCATCTATTTTCCCATGATGTGTCGGGGAAATCCAGCTCTCACACGTTTTTTGAATAAAACAAAAGAAAAAAAGACATTTCACAAAATACTGAGTACCTCTGTATAGGTTTCTTCATTTTTCAGCTTATTTGAATAATCAGACGAGAGAATGACTGGAAAATTACAAAGAGAGTGTGAATTACTGTTTTAATAATCCCACTGGGTTGGTGAAAATTCATTGAAGTTGCAGGAAAATTGAGAGAAAATAAGAGACACAAGCAGATTGTTAAAGGGAGCAGTCACGCACCAAAGCTATCAAAACCTCCTGAAATGGTGTCACATTGCCATTACACTACCAATAAAATTGTCAATTCACTGGAAAAAAAGGCAATCAATAGACCCACCAATCACCAGACGCCCACAGATCCATATATCTATTCATTCGCCCTGACACTCAAGACCTCCATCTGGCAAACCTTAGACACATTGATCCATCCATCTTTCACCTCTCCCACGTAGGATGTCGTGCTGATTCAGTCCCCACAGGATGCAGGGACAGCACGCAGAAGATACCCAGCACCGACAGAAACACTGAGCGGTGAGGCTGAAGCGTGAGAAAGAAGACAAAAGGGAACGAAAGTCACATAAGCAACAAACAGAAGTCTGTCAGTTGAGATAACCTCGGTGAGATTGGACAGAAATGGAGAGAGCCTATAGGGAGCCGGAGGAAAGAGAAAAGCTTCTGTCAAATGAAGAGAAAGGATATTGAGAGGTAACAACTCAAATAAAAAGAGGAAGAGGGAGGGAACAGCATGGACAAAGACAAGCAAGAGGTGGATCGGGCAGATCAGCAGTGCAAACTACAGTTTCCTTTACTAGCATTGAGATGCAGATCCCACTTTTGCGGCTCATAAAGGGGGCTGTCAGGAGTGAGTGTGCTGGTGCGTGAGGATGTTCATGTGGGAGAGAGTCTCACACATCTGCTAACCTGCTTCTCTAATGGGGTGCAAATGGCCCTCCTTTGTGCGGCCTCACAGACCCTGCTGGAATGACTTGTCACGTTCAATGACGACCACAGCTTCGCATGCATACGGAAGGATGCTCACACTAGGTGTTTACATGTAAATGCAAAATGCCATTGCATAGAACTCAAACAAAAAACAGGGTAATCTGACATTCCTATCAAGGAACGGGGTTAATTTTACCCAAAGATATGTTTGTGGCATGAATTTCTCCATTTAAAATAACATTTAAGTGCAACAGATTGTGTGCAAAATGCTTGAGTTTGCAGAGTTATTTGGCACATGGGTAAAACGTTTTCCTTGCACTTTTTTTTTTACTGCTCTCATTCATAATTACACCATTTTTATTAGAGAAATCCAGTTGCATGATGCTGTGCTGAAGTAGAAAGAGATGTGTGCAAAAGTGCCTCCTTTGACCAGCCTTGCAGACCCTGCTGGAATGACTTGACATGTTCAATAACGACTTCAGCTTTGCTGAAGGATGCTCACACTAGGTGTTTACATGTAAATGTAGAAGGCCTATGTATAGAGCTCAAACAAAGATTAAGTTAATCTGGCATTCCTCAAGAGAAATAGGGTTTATTTTACCCCAAAATACTGTTTTGACATAAATTTCTCCATTTAAACTAACGTTGAAGTAAAACAGTTTGACCGAGTAGAATGCATGCAGAGTTATTTGGCACAAGGGTAAAACTTTTTCCCTGCACTTTTTTCCCCCCTGCTGTTACTAATAATTACTCCAGTTTTAAAAGAAGTTGCATGATGCTGTGCTGAAGTAGGAGAATTGTGCAAATGGGCCTTCCTTTGTCTGACCTTGCATGTTGTTTACAAATGTAGAATGCATATGTATAGAGTTTAAACAAAAATAGGATAATCTGACATTCCTATAGAGGGATGGGGTTTATTTCACCCCAAGTACCTTTGTGGCATGAATTTCTCCATTTAAAACAATATATAAGTACATCAGTTTGTGTGTAAAAGCATGCAGAGTTATTTGGCACAAGTGTAAAACTTTTTCCCTGCACTTTCTTTTACTGCTGTCATTAATAATTACACCGGTTTTATGAGAAAAAGTCCAGTTGCATGATGCTGTGCTGAAGCAGAAGCAGATTTGTGCTAAATCTCATCCTTAAATCCAAACATGTCCAAAGCTGTGTTTTTACTAAGCAGCCCCCGACTTGCCACAACTCAGCTGAAATGATTTTAACTAGGCTCTCTTGCTGACTTGCTGTTGGGGGATGGGGATGATGATGAGGAGGAGGAGGAGGAGGAGGAGGAGGAGGAGGAGGAGGAGGGGGGCAATATGGGGTCACACAGGAGGAGAGTTGAGAGGGAGGAGAGAGGAGAGGAGGGGGTCGCTTTTTTTTTCATTCTCTCCGGGCTTTAGGAAAGAAAGGAAGGAAGCCAGAGCGAGGCAGAGAAGCCCAAACCAAACTGAGGAGAGATGGATGATGGGGGGAGGGACTGGAGCGAGAGCGCTGCTTATTGGTAGGCTGCGGTTCTCTCACTGGATGGATTGACTTAGCACGGGTCGAATTACACCATTTGCCGTGCATTAGTTTGTTTTTCTCCCAGCCAGGAGAAGTTGATTCACTACGACGCGCAAAATATTGGCGTTTTTTTCTGGATTACAGCAACGCACAAAAGGATACAAAACAATCAATTCAAATGAGGTGAGTTCTTTGCAGCTACGTTGGATTTTTCTACTTTATTGCGACGCATTATGCCAGTGAAAGTCGAAGGTTGAGAGGGGGGTAAAAACTAGAGAGAAGTCTTTGCTTGGGGAAACAAAATATTTCTTCTGACCACGTCGCTATGCTGCTGTGCAAAAACTGAAGGGTGCAGGACAGAAATAGTTCAGCTCCGGACTATTTTTACGCATCAATCCAGTTTAGTGTTCATTCATTCCTCATAGGGGTGGCAAACATCAAATCTTGCCCAGCTCGGAAGCGTTTTTCCACCGCTAATAAAGCGGCGTGAGAGAGAGGAAAAAACAAATTAAAACTGCTTGCCCACCTCTTTATTCATGAGACAGTTAAAGATGCCAGAAATCTTTACGAGATTGAGGTTTTTAGTGGTAACCGATACGCGCAAAGTTACGCGATCATCATCTTTTAAGGGAAAAACACGCGCAGATGATAGTTTTGCGTAAATCTGATCTTTCTATCTGGCGGATCTGCGCTCTCCGCACCGCTTCTTGTTGTTTTAAAATCAGTGATTGGAGTCTGCATGGAGCCAAGAGAGCGGCGTAGTAAGAGGATAGCGCATCGTTAATGTTTATGTCTTTTCCCTCTGCTTTCCAAAGTTAATCGTAGTGGAAAGGGGGCTGGTGTGTTCGGTGTATGGAGAGAGAGGGAGAGGGGGGGCGGCTGTGTGGTCGTGGCAGAGAGCGTTTGAAGATCACTCATCAGAGCGCTGGGGCCCGGGGACGGAGACAGAGTCAGAGGCAAAGGGAAGGCAGAAAATGATCGTTTGTGGCGAGCGGAGCTGAAATCTGTGCGCAGCTGGATAAAAGAGAAAAAAAGAGAGAAAAGTGGGGTCCGGATGGAGCTTGAAATAACAGGAATATTACACGCTGGGTGTTTTCTCGCAAATGGATTACCAAAGGAATATGACATTCAGTCGGACTGCCCCGTTCATGCGTGAATTCGGATACTTAAGGTAGGTGTCCTCAGTTTAATTATTGATAAAGTGAGTCTTTTCCTGCTTTTTGGATACACTCCCTGTGTTGTAGGTTACAATTTTTGAGGCGGATCTTGGGTTTAATAAAGGACACATCACGGTTGGTCTCTAGTCTATCCGGAGAGCTACTTTGTGAACAGAATCAAGCACATTTTATGAGTAAAATCAATCCCACTGATGATGGTTGGCAGGAATATTTGAGACACGCTGGTGTAATACTTAAGCCAGCCTTTTACGCAGCAAAGTACCCTTATTTTTGCCACAGTTTCACAGTGTCTTCCATTGTTACAAGTAGTGTTAGATGGATCAAAACGTCTTTTTTTTTTACTTCACAAAAAACAACCTGGAATAAAGATAACCTGCACATGACTGAACCTACAGGCACAGATGGCTTTTAAACAATAAAAGACGAGCATTACGCACAGTTAAACATCAACGTCTGCTCGTTATTTCTGGTGCCTTTTAATCTATTTAATGTATTCCCAATTTCATCATTGCTATTCTTATATTGGATAATAAATCGCAGAAGCGCTCGTAACCTCTGTGGAAGGCAGAGCAGCACGGAAAAGCCCAGCCCTGTGCATGCATTAAGTGCTGTGGAGGCAGTTAAACGCAGCCCCATCACTGTTGTTGTCACTCCACCGCTGTCCCCCGCGTCTTTGTTGTCTTTTGTGTGAGTCCTACATGTGGACTAAAGGGTTCTGAAAAGATTTACCACGGACAAAACTTGAATGCCTTTATGTCCCAGTCGGCACAATGCAAGCATTAGAACCCGGGCTGCTGCGTGAATTGTGTGCGCAAAGCAGGAGCGGAAGATCCCCACGCAAAACTTAAAAAATTACCAGGCAATGAAGAGAAAAGAAGACGAATAAAGGGAAGAGAGAGCATCATGATGGCTCATTTGTTTCATACAGAGGCATGCAAGTGTAGATATTAGAGTAGTTTTAGGAACTGAGTCTTAATGTCTAAGAAAATGTGGGGAAAAATTAAGTAAAGGCACAGAAGGAGATGTGCCAAACAACAGAAGGGCTTATTCTTTAGTTGCCACCTTAGAGTAACTTGGTGTGTTTAATGTTTTTTTAATAACAAAAGTTTGCATTCATGTTTAATTCTAGTGAACATTTTATGCTGTCGAACTCAGTCTCTTTCCAGAAATAAAGATAAAGAAAGATGTGCACATTTTCCTGAATATCTGGAGGTTTGTCCCAGAGATCGGAGAGTTTAACTCATCTACTGGAATTACAGACTAGATAATATTGGCAGGAGCTCCACAATACGACCAGGTCAAACATCAGAACCAGTCTCGGGTCTGTTGACAGCACAGCTGGTTGGTGTGTCTCACTCCGCCTCACTGGCTGCAGGGTCAGAACTCAGTGACCAGAACGACCACCGTTAACCTCCACTACAGTAGGCTGTAACCCCGGAACAACCCCCATTAAACCATACAGTGATCAGCGTTAACCCTTTACAGCCTTATGGTTTCCCCAAACTGCTCATTACAAATCGGATTGTTCGGTATTTAATTGGTTGAGTGATAAAAGTTTGATCCCATGCGCAACATTTGGAGTCAGCATGTTTATACAGTTTGCTTTGTTCCCTCTGAACTCCCTTTTTAGGAGCCTCCTCTGAACGTAGAGGTCCACTGACCGGGGGTGGGGCTCTATTGTGTGGAGTTGCCCAAAGCCCCTTTTGTTTCTTGGTCACACCTGCAGCTTAGGCCCTTTGTGCTACACCATAGAACTACTGCTGAGAACAGCCTTTCTCCTGTTTCACTCCTCCTCTCGCAAAGGTAGAGAAGAAAGGGAGGGAAGCTCGGTTTAGGGTTGTAGAGCCGTCTCCTTCTGCCAAATCTCTGAAGCAACAAGTCCAACCAAGCCCCTCCGAAGTGATCCTTGGGTAAATAGCATGCGATTAGGGGTACTGGTTATTACTGAAGTGGGAAAAGGGGTAGTAATCATTTCTGGGCCTGTGTGGTAGCCGCTCTAATCATCTGGCTGGCTCGCTCTCCTGTGTGGCTGCATCTTGATTACTTTCTCAGAGCCACAGTTGAGAGTTGTGACAGCCATGTTATAGCACATATCCAGCTTTGGACAGACAGTCACGCATGCTTACTTATGCATTTAGACACACAGCTGGTGTGAGGAATGAAATGCCTGAAACTGAACTCCTGGGTTATCTGATTTCCTCTGCTTTTAGGTTTACAGCTCAGTATGGTGCAAAATGACAAGTCGGGCAGCCTCAAGCAGCAGCAGCAGCCATTGTTCTGCTGGGATTACATCCACCCATCACATTCACACACAATTTACGGAGCCTCGCGCACCACTGTTGTTTACCATCCTTTTATTATCCCCCAATTCCTCCCAATAGGACCTCCATGCAAAAAAAATAACACATCCATCCAGGGCTGCAGCGGAGGTGAGGTTATGGCTTACATATGCTGGTAAAAGCACAGCTAAGAGGAGAATATGTGTCAATCTGTCATTTTAAGCTGGGAACACTAAAGCTTCAGCTGTAACTACCAGAACTGGGCTAACAGACCCCTACACCCACCATCAGCAGAAATAGCAATCCCCCCGCTCACTCCCCTCCCCGTGTTTAACACCATGGGCCCGAGCCAACAACATCAGCAGGGAAAGTGTGTGGTTGTAGGACATTGAAAAGCCTGTAATAACAGAGGTAGAGTGAGGCAAGGCTGAATGGCACTGAGTTGCGTGACAAGCCCAGCGTCTCCAGGCTTGTTGAGGCCTATATGTGCACACACACACACACACACACACACACACACACACACACACATATATACTCGAGGGCAGGAACCAGAGAGCGCTAAGGAATAGTCAATAGAAAACATGCTGGGCTCACTAGAGATTGAGAAGTAATTTTAGATCACTGACCTCTGGATGTCTTCTGTTTCTGTTTTGCATTAAAGTTTCTGAGGAAAGCCTCTGCCTGTGCAGCGTGGCTATTACCATGCAAGGAATCATGGGAGATCTGTACCAAGCTTCTGCCTCTGCTTGGAATATTTTTTTTCTTCTGAATTGTTTAGCGAGGGAGAATGGCAGGAGAAAGTGGTGTGAATGTGGGTGCTTTTGAAGGAGGGGGGATAGAGCAGGACTGTAAATTCTTACAAGTAAGGAAATGATTTGCCTGCAAACACAACCTGAGTTTGGGCTACGAGTGCAGCCTGCAGCCGGTACGATAGCACTATAGAATTTAAACGCGGAGCTCGGTTTATTTGCCTTTCATAGTTCCTCTATTTTTCTGTTGTTGAGCCTTTGGTATCTATTCCTGTCCCCGGCTTCTCTTAGAAACTCAGCAATTTATTGCTTGGGTTTTAACACAGCACATTTCTTGGTGTGAGAGCATCTGAACCAGGTAGTAAAAAAAATTGCTGCGATGCTTTTAAGGAACACCGCCACCTCTCTTTTCAGAGCAGTGTCATCATTTCTCGTTTAGATTAAGTTCCTGACAGTTCTTGGTCTGTATAGATCTGGTGGATCGTTTGTGTCCAGAGATTCATTTGTATCTAGATTAGAAATAGCGATTGCTTCAGCAGCATCGATGTTTGTAGTTATACGAAGAGAAAACAACCCTTTGGCCCTCGTAATATCTTCTTATTTTGTCTAAACATCAAACCAGTAATTTAACCACTAAGTGGACTGATTGAGATGAAGCGTCGTCTCATCCAGGCCCTGCATTACTCAGTCATAATGACATTGCTCTTTCAAAGGCCTCAGTATCCCACGGAGTACTGAATAGCCATGATTACACACTGTTGATGACTAAAACACATTGGCACGGCTCTGATTCCATCTCACCACCACTTCCATTCTTTTTAGTGACACATCCTCATACAGTAAAACTGTTGAGACCAAAATTGGATTATTAGAGCCTGGAAAACACGCTGCAAGTTTTCTATCAACATGTTCGCATTAAGGTTGTGCAGCCAGATTATATGTTATATAATCCGCATACAAACAAAAGGCTGATATATATTGTTGTTGTCAGGTAAGCACTTCACAATGCCTAATTTTCCACTTGACAACCATGTGTGTTATAATTAATTTACTTGACAACCATATGTATCAGTTAATTTAGGGTTTTGTCATGAGTGTTTAGAAATACTGCAGAAGCCCAACCAATGTCCTAACTTTTCCAAGACAAGTGGCCAGATTTAGAGTTACAAACTACTCACATGGCTACTGTGATATGTCCATAGATTGCCTTTTCTGGCTGCTGATCTGCCATGTTTCCTGTGTGGATCAATCAAAGCACTAATGGCTTGGCAGGCAGGGCTCACAGACAGCACTGGAGCAGGTGTGCTTTGGGGCTAATTGAAAAATGAGTCAATACTGTGTGTGTGTCCGTGTGCGCACACACGCACCAGTCTTTGCATTACACCATTTGAAAGAGTGATTATGTATGTGCAGCCGTGTGTGTGTGTATGTGTGTGTGCATCCCAGTGTGCTCCAAGCTAATCCATCCCTCTGCCTGTGTGACGTCTCCCAGTAAATTGTTTATATCCGTTCAGGCTTTGCCTGCATGAATAATTTGTTTGCCTTATAAATATTTGAATGTACACCGATCATTAATATGCACAGACACAGTCTGTCTCTAAAGTACTCCTCCACACACTAACATACACACTAAACCCCTGCCACTCCCACAATAAATTATTACCAAAGTAGCTGTTGGTGTATCATGTCTACAATCAGATGCTGCGCAAACTTTATCCACAAAAATTTCTACTATGTCAAAACAACTGTTCACGAGTAGGAACTCATAATACAAATAGGAGTGAATCACTGTTCTGCAATAAAGCACAGAGGCCCTAAGGAAAGGCTGGAGCAATAACAGCCAACAGAGTGCTGATAGAAGTCTACTAAGGTCAGAGCAGAGGCTACACTTCTGATGGTGATGAAGTTGCAATGTGCTGATTAGCGATGGCCCAGTACAAGCCAATCAGAGCACAGATGTACTGAGACAGCAGGCCTGCCACGTTTCTAACAGAGTGGACTTCCGCTGCTTCCAACACATACTGAGACACCCCACCGGTCAGTTGGCTGACCTTCCCTTAGACAGCAGATGCAGGGAAAGGTAGAGGGGAAACGCCAAGCACTGCCACTGAGAGCTCAGTCATCAATAAACCAGAGAGGACATTATGTGTGCATTATGTCTGTGTTTTTCCAACATAGTGGGTATCAGCAAGAAAGGAAAAACTTCCCCCTAGAAACTGTTCTTATTTTTGCTTTCCAAAGGTTAACAAATGGTTTGGATTTGGCTCCTAAGAACACTCTGTGCAGCAGTACAGCAGATCTAACATGACATGTATTACACGTGAAGCAACAGAAGCATGCTTTTTGTGTGTGTTAACAGGTAACATCTCCACCAGTGTGAAACAGGAAGTGTCGTCTGTGAGCAGCCATGGGCCAGAGAGCTGCGCTTCTGCTCAGTGAGCTGCTGCTGCTGCTGCTGACAGCCTCACGCACTCTCCTTGCAGTCAGCTTCCCTGAGGACATCATACCCCTCGATGTCGTTGACGCACACTGTGAGTACACACGCAAATGAGCTCAGCAAAGACAGGGTTTAAATTACAGATACTGTGACGTCACTGAAAAAATCTGCAACAATCCTTAAAAATACACTCTCACTCCCTCCAGTCACCGTACTGTTATACATAGAGATAGTACCTGCAGCCTTCTCCCTCTCGTCGTGTCAGCAGTTCAGACACTAGCATGCCATATCCATACTAATAACATCAGTCTGTTGTACGGTCAGTCATAGCATTAAGTGAATTTGATTTTCATCTCTGTGATGTACTGGGACAACAGAGATGTGCTGACAAAGGCAGCCATGATCAAAAGCACGAAACACAACACAATGACACACGGATCTGCTATTTATTCATCCTGCACCATTACCTTAATTGCAGGGGGATTTGTATAAAACACATGCACAGCATATTTATGTCTAATCAGTGCAGTGGAGTTAAATGTAGCAGGAGGTGAGTGTGGTTTATCCGTGCAAGAGAGGCAGCCTCTGCCATTAGTTTCCCATTAATAGCGTGTTTGTGTGTGTTTGCAGTTGCGCGCAGGTACCCAGTGTTCAGAGGCAGGCCCTCTGGCAACGAGTCACAGCATCGCCTTGACTTTCAGCTGATGACCAAGATACAGGACACTCTTTTCATCGCTGGCAGGTAAACTCAACACACACCGTCCTTATCGCTCGTCTCTCTCTTTCACTCACACACACACACACCAACACCAATATACTCAGTCACTCCTTGGCAGGTAAACAGTGGCATAAGGGAGGGGAAAAGCTCTTAGTGTTATTGGATCTGTGGCTTCTAGGCCTGCATCTGATGTATATGGCCCGTATTGATCTGCTAAAGGCGTCTATCATCCCGGCCTGATGTGTTGTCAGGGATTTCTTGGCATCTTTACATGTCTTTTTGGTATTTATGGGCAGCGGGATTAATCTGACCGCTAGCACTAATATTGTAGCAGGAAATCACCTCGACACATACAGTATAAAACTCCCTCCTCTGGAGCTTCTGTAATCACCTGCACATGTATTTCTGTTGTCAGGTGGACCTTGCTCTGCAGCAGTTGCATGTTTTTTTAATAGAAGTGACACAAATTGTTGTTCTGTATGAGTTGGTAACATGTGAAAATGTATTTCTGTGTTTTACAACTGACATATAACACTGAGAACAGACTGTCATGTAAAATACACTTCATAGATGTGGTTTGCAGTAATTGAGGCTCCTCTAATGACAAGTACAGCTGAAAAAAAATATTCTCATGATGGTGAATAAATAGAAAAATGTGAAAATGATGCAAATGAGCAGCTTAATATGCATCACAATTCCTCTAAGAATAGAAAAAAATGATAAAGGCAGTTTTAGACAAGCTAGAAAAGCCCTGAACATGTTTTATATATGTGTATTCCAGGCCGTGTTGTATCACTGAGCTTTGTTTTTGTCTGTCCACAGAGATCAGGTGTACCTTGTCAGTCTGAGAGAATCCTACAGGAATGAGATCATTCCTTACCGGGTAAGATTCTCGCCACAAGCTGCTCTCTCAATCCACAAACACTAAAAGGGGCTTCGTAGAAAAATACTGAGCCATTCATCACAAACTGGACAGGTTGTAAAATGAGAGAGTGGAAAAGGGAGGACTGTGTGTGTGTGTGCACCAGTGAGCATTGTGTGTATGTGTGCATTTCATGTTCCGATGCATGTGGCTAATGCGCCGTGTCGGTTTTTACAGAAGCTAACATGGCGATCGGGCCAAGCTGACAGAGAGATGTGTGCCGTCAAGGGAAAACACAGAGTACGTATAAAAAATCATTAACCACACAGCGTTTCTTTTATATCACATGGACAGAAGCTTAAACTGTGAGCTGGTAGCCTTTCAAAATAATACGATCCCATGTTGTGTATCTGCTTCCAGGACGAGTGCCACAACTTCATCAAAGTGCTGGTTCCCAGAAACGACGACCTGGTGTTCATCTGTGGCACCAATGGCTTCAACCCCATGTGCAGATACTACAGGGTCAGTATCCAGAAACATGGCACACACAAAATCTGCACTAGTATTGTGTAACTCGCAATTTGGGTAACACACCCTGTATTTCAATTTCTTCTTTAAATGCATTTGACTAGACTCATTTGACTAATTCATATTCACGCTGGTGCTTCTATGCGTGTTTGTTTTCACCGACAAACCTTTCATGTGTGGGTGATTGTTCTGTTCCCTTCAGCTGGATAACCTGGAGTTTGATGGGGAAGAGATCAATGGACTGGCACGGTGCCCATTTGACTCCAAGCAAACCAACGTTGCCCTTTTCGCTGGTAAGGGTCAAACACACAGCCGCCCACGCACATAGTTAGTCTTGCTGAAGAAGAACTAATGTGTTCCTACTTATGCTCTCATTATCACCTCTGTGTCTTTGCCACAGTAAAACTGTGCCTGCAGCGATAACAACTCAGCCAATTAAGCCTTATAAAAGAAGAGAAACAAAGCATCGATGAGCAGTGCATCTTCTTTTTTTTTTTTTTTGTGACTGTTCCTTCTTGTTTTTTTCAGAAGGGAAGCTGTACTCTGCAACCGTAGCTGACTTCCAGGCCAGTGATGCTGTCATCTATCGCAGTATGGGTGATGGATCAGCCTTGAGAACCATCAAATATGACTCCAAATGGCTGAAAGGTAAGAGAGTGTCTCTTTATCGCACTGAATCTTTATTTCTATTTTCCCTTCGCGTTTCTGGAGGTAACGTGTGTCCACCTGCCAGCTAACTAAACACCCATGGTGCCTTAGCATGGAGCATGTACTGTATGTACGTGGCTGTCAGAGCTGTTTTTGGAGTGATAGAGCGCTCTCCTGCCTCGCCAAGCTCCGTGGGGATATGGCCTGTTCTCTCCCAGGCAATCTAGGTCACCCCCAGTCATATACAGCCTTGTACAAATCCCTGAAATATTCAACATGCACAGTGGTGGTGACGGTGCAGAAATACACTTCAACTCTCGGCCTCTGTCTCTCCCTCAGAACCTCATTTCCTGCACGCAGCAGAGTACGGGAATTATGTGTACTTTTTCTACCGAGAGATTGCAGTGGAGCACAGCAATCTGGGGAAGGTAAGACAGTGCACCTGCCGTTCATAATGCTTTACATATTCTACACAGATAGACTATGCAGGCCTTCATCCCCCCCTCCAAAAAAAGGAGGCTTACACCTCCCTCAGTGCATGTGTTTCTGCCACAAAATGGGCCCGGTGGTAATGGAAGCCATTCAAGCGATGACACTACATCACATTAGAATGCACGAGAAATTTCAACCACCAGTGTTTCCTGGGAATGTTCTGCTAATGTAAAACCATTACACAGTGAGAGGATTTGTCTCCCAGAGATTGCACGCTTTGTGTCTGCCTCTCCCTCTGACACACACACTCATGCAGAGGGAATTAGGATGTTCTATGTTCAGATTTGACCGTGCCTCATCCTGAGCTGGTCTGGCCAAGCCACAGGAAGCCGGCATCTTCCATCAGCCACAAGCTAATAAATATTTCAACCCTACTAATGCTGGGGTGACACCTGGCCTCTGATGGAGGTTTGCACTGGTAAATTATTAAAAACTGTCTTAGCCAACTGCTTCACGTCCCTCATTTATACTCTAGGCCTTGGTAATATGTGCAATAAAACACACTATCACATTGTGCTGCATTAAGTCAGACAGTCATTGGATGTGTTCTTGCTTTAAATGTTTGCTCCAGTCAGCAAACAATCTCCACACACCAAGTTAAATATGAGAGTGTTTGTTAAGTCATCTGTGCCGAGTTGCTACAGGATGGAGAAATGCATTATTCAGCATGTTGAAGTGTTTTTAGTGACTTTCTCCGAGACGCCCATCCCCGCTTCCACTCGCCTCAGTCTCTCTTAAACCTCTGCTCCTTGTAGGTTGTTTATTCTCGCGTGGCCCGAATCTGTAAAAATGACGTCGGCGGGTCACAGAGGGTGCTGGAGAAGCACTGGACATCTTTCGTGAAGGCGAGGCTAAACTGCTCTGTGCCGGGGGAGTCCTTCTTCTACTTCGACGTGCTTCAGTCCATCACAGACATCATCAACATCAATGGAGTTCCCTCGGTGGTGGGCGTCTTCACCACACAGATGAACAGGTGAGGCGGAGCTGCTGAGGAAAGGATGCAAAATTTAGAAGTCAAGCGTGGATGTTGATGCATTTCCTCCTCCGCAGCATCCCGGGGTCAGCAGTGTGTGCCTTCTCCATGGCCGACATCGAGAAAGTATTCTGGGGTCGGTTCAAAGAGCAGAAGACTCCTGACTCGGTGTGGACTCCATTTCCAGAGGAGAAGCTACCCAAACCTCGGTAATGATTGATCTACTCTCTTCCCCAAAAGGTTTCCAAGTTCAAATAATGCAGAGCCAAAAGAGCAAAACAAAAGAGCAAAAAAGCTATTTTGAATTTCAAACATGCTCCTCTTCCGAGCAGGTGGTTCCTGACTCAGCAGCTGTTTACCACCTGTCATTTTACTCCCTTTCTTAACCCTTCTTTGTCCAGGTTAAACCCAATGAAATCAAACTCTTTTTATTAGTAAGGGACCAGGTTATTAGTTTTGACCCAGCACACACATTCACCATCTGCTGATGATTAAATAATTAATTTGGCATAATTAGACGCATTGCATATTTAAGCCGTTTTACAGTCAGCACGTATATTTGTAGCCCTGCCCTCGGTCCAAAACACAAAGTCCATGAAGCACCTAATTACCTTGGTAAATCATTAATGGGGGATAACCATGCATATGTATATTTTATGTTTTCCAGCTGAGGCCTTTTTTTGTGATCCTAATAAGCACCTGCTACTCTGCTTCACCCTTTAATTGCACTTTTCCATCCATTTCACTGCACGTTGTAACTGCTCCCTGGTGTGTGATCATATATCTGATCTTTGACCTTTTGCCCTCTGTGCATGTGTGCTCTCCATCCCAGGCCCGGGTGCTGTGCAGGTCACGGTCCAGCTGCGTCCTTTAAGAGCTCCGTGGAGTTCCCGGACGATACCCTGCAGTTCATCAAGTCCCACCCCCTCATGGACACAGCTGTGCCTTCTATCGGGGACGAGCCTTGGTTCACCAAGACACGTGTCAGGTAAATACACGAGGAATGGATCGATGCTAAAGCGACACCTGAGTTTTGGAATTTGATGATTTTATGAATTAGTTTGAGGAATATGAACTTTTCTACAAAGTCCCTTGTTGTGTTTTAACAACATATGGCAACTTTTAGTCTTTAATCATGAACATCTTGACAACAAATAAAAAAATTTAAAAGTTAACATCTGACCGGCCAATAAAACAATCTGGCCAAACTTTATATATTCAATGCAACAGACACCTTCAGTTCAGTAGTTTTAAAGACCTAAGTTGCCATATCCAGCTCTACATGACAGCTTAACAGTTATCCAGACAATATATAAATGATTTATTGACACACATGAAGATATGAGCACTGAAGCATGTCGCTTAACCCTCTAAATCCCAAAACTTGCCGGTAAGTTTGAAATGCATGTTATCTTTAAAACATCCCCAAAATGCTGCGTCAAAGGCGGAAACTGTTAAAACAGAAAGAATCAATAGATTTTCCATGGCAGTGCCATTTCCATGGAGGTGCAGAACTTTATACTGCTCTAAACAATGAGATTTGAGTTAAAATTGAGTTAAAATGTGACAAAAGCAAAAAAAAAAAAAGCCCCCAAACTGCTTGGAGTTCAGAGTGTTAACTTAAAGTGTCTACTGTAGGTAAATAGTAAGGATTTTGATACAAAATAATAACACTTAAAAAGCCTTCACTTTTAGTAACTCAATAGCCAAACTGATTTATACATTCAAATTCCTATTGTAAGTGAGATGACCCTCCAGTGAGTAACAGCTGCCTCTCTGCTGTGTTTTAAGGTACAGGCTGACAGCGCTGGCCGTGGACAATGAAGCAGGACCCCACAAGAACTACACAGTGGTGTTCATCGGGGCCGAGTCAGGGATCGTCCTCAAGGTTTTAGCCAAGACCTCGTCTGTATCCCTGAATGACAGCCTGCTTCTGGAGGAGATAGACGTCTTCAACAGGGCCAAGTAGGGATACGTGTACTTCTCACCCTCTTCACTGTCTGCACCTCTTCTCTGTTTCTCTTCCCCTTCTGTCTGCTAGCTGAGGAGTCAGCAACTCTTAAGGTGAAACTTCCTTGCACAGATGGCAGTGTCTGCTTGCTTTCTCTGCATGCACAGTATGGGTGCGTGTTTTTTTCCTGTGATTATTTGTGGAAGCGAACATGCACACTGCCACATGTCAGAGGTTAAAATCCTGTTAAACTGTGAGGCAAAAAAGCTTTATGTGACTCCTTTCACCTAACAAGTGATTAAATCTACTGAGACTGAAACAGTAGACAGACTTATCTGATAGACCTCTGATTAGGTTTCTGTCTTCTCTCTCCAGGTGCCTGTCTAACCACGAGGATGACAAGCGTGTCCTGTCGCTGCATGTGGACAAAGAGGCACACAGCCTTTATGTCGCCTTTTCAAGCTGTGTCATCCGTGTTCCCCTGAGTCGCTGCGAAAGACACTCTTCCTGCCACAAGTAAGTGACGCGTTACTGCGCACGTAGGAGGTTCAAATGTGCTGTGTACGGTCAGTCATAGGTTTGTGACTTTATTGTTTTGTTTTTCGGGTAAATGTAATAAAGGGAATGATAACAGCTACGCCTTGTGGTTAATGTTCAGTCAAGTCACAAATGATTACAGTGGACTTTCTGGGAAGATTAAACCTGCTGTGCTTGTGTGTTTGTGTGGCACCAGGTCCTGCATTGCATCAAGGGATCCTTATTGTGGCTGGAAGTCTCACTCAGCCTGTGAGAGGATACAGCCTGGTGTTTTGTGAGTTCAAACCCCAGCTGCAATATGAAACGCAAATATTATAGATGAGAAAATGAGGTGACAAGAATTCTTCTACGACATTTTGATTCATATATACTTCTATCTCCGTTTTCTGTCTCTTTTCAGGGCTGGATACGAGCAGGATGTTGAATTTGGAAACACAGCCCACCTCGGAGACTGCCAAGGTACAAAAACCCTCATCTCCATGCCATGCCATCTATCCTGAGACATATACAAGTCCACACACAGATACATGTACACATTGTACGCAAATAAAACACAAACTCATCTCCACATACACCATGAGCCTGCACACTCACACCAGTAACCACTCCAGTAACTTGCCCCTACATTAGTCTATGTGCAGTATTAACACACACATCTACATACAGTACATGGCCACCTGTAACTAATGCCGCCTGTGAGGCAGAAACATGGACATGTACAATTAAGAGGTCATGTTCAGCTGGTGCAAATGATAGAGGCCTCATGATATCTCCTGGCCAGAAAATGTGCCTTTACTGAGTTCACTTTAATGCATCCGTCCCTTCATGTGTATCAGCTAAACATGACCCAGGCTGAACCTCAGTATTGATCAGAACCAGAGGGCCTCCAGTGAGAAAACGACACTGCTAGCGAGTGCTTTATTATCTCTGTTGTTAAAGCAACTAAACTGCACTCTTGGTGTCTCTTAGGGGTTTTTCTTTTTTTTCTTTTTTTTTTACTTCTGAATTCCCTTATAATGATTTCTTGTCCTTTTAATTCTTTTAGCGTTTTTGGGCACTACTTCAGCGCCAGATTACAAATCATTTGGCGACCCTACCTCTGGTTAGTTTGATCTTTTACTCAAATGGTTTCTTTCCTTGAGTTCAGCATCTCCAACCTTCTTCTTTTTCCACCACTGCTACCTTTCATCTGTTCACCTCCCGAATGCTAATGTCACTTCATTTCCATCATCACAAACAACAGAACCACCGGGCGATATCAGTGCTCTGTCTCAGCACAGATTCACTCCCACCTTTTTCACTCATCACCTCCTGCTCTGGTCCATCCTCCCTCTTGCATGCCCACCCACTGTCCCTCAGCATCCTTACTGTTGTGTACCGACTCCTCTTAGAACATGGGTATCTTCCCTTTTCCTCCCCCTTTTCAAATTCAAAACAAAAAATGTACTTGATTGGTCTGTAAATGTGAAAACACGCTATTTTGACTGTGATATGGTTTTATTCATTATTTTGTCATACACTCTGCCCATGCCTACTAACTGGGATGGTAACAGTATGCTTTACACTCATCTGCACAGTTTGTTAACAGTTTGTTTGTCACCACAGACATGGAGTTTTCATCAGCGCCAGTCACTGTCCAGCCCAGTGGGCCCATACACCCCCCAGTACTCATACCCACTCAGAACCCCAGCTCTGGGCCTGGTCCAGAGCTCTACGGCTCAGGCTTTGTGCTGCAGGATGACCCAGCCACCTCCCATTCTTTAGACTCTATCCCAGGGGGCCAAGAGGGTAAGGCCCACAGGGAGGCAGCCAGCATGCTGCATTGAGCCCGATCTGATAGCTGCCAGCAACTCTCACTAAGCCACACAACTGTGAAGCCACACAGAGGCACACATATGCAAACACATTGGCAGTTTCTATTAGATAACATGGCAGATTTTACTTTAGTGTCTTTATTTTTTATACATTATTTATATTGCTATACATATTATGTTTTCTTGTACCAGATTTAATAGTAATTTTGCTCTATTTTTTCTTTCTTTCTTTCCTTCTTTTAAATAATTTTTTCCCACTTTTCTAATCAATAAACTCACTTTTCTCATCTAGTTTCTCTAAAAAAAACCCTTTTGTTTGGTTTTAGCCTCTGTCTCTGCCAGTATAGATTTTTTAACCATAGCTTTAGTAACAGTTTACCCTGGCTGGTAGATCATTGACTGGGCCTCCCTTGCCACATCGCTATCGTGGCCGCACGGTGGATGACTAACTCTTTCAATGTCTGTGGTTACTAACAAACCTCCCGTAGAGCAGCAGCTATCTGAACACCTGGAATCAAACACTGTCTCTCTTTCCTCTGACCGATTTCCTGCTGGTTGATCTCTTCTGCGAAAACATTGATTGGGCTCTCTGTCTCAGATAAGAGTGCACTGCTAACACTTTGGTACGGGACGCATGACAAAAAGCCTCTAATGGAACATGGGTCAAGGCAACAACCTCACGTCTTCCCTGCTGAACTAACATAACACTGCTTCCTATACATGGTGAAATGGATGTGGGTACATAACAGCATCTGTTAATTTTCACCATATTTCTTCTTCATCTGGGTTTAGACGAATAGGAATGTGACAATATTTGTAGAATTTGTGACTGGTTACCTTGTATGGTGGGAGGTGTAGAAGCAGAAACTCGCACATGGTTGTGTTCACACACAAACATGCACATTTCTGCTGTGGGGGGAATGGAGAGTTACACATCACTGAGCACTTTAAATCTTTTCACCAGGGGGTTAACCAACGGCTCACTGTTTTATAGGTGTGTGGGATATCCAAGCAGGTGAGACCAACCAGATGGTCCACATGAACATCCTCATCACCTGTGTGTTTGCTGCTTTCCTCATGGGTGCCCTCCTGGCTGGTCTGATTGTTTTCTGCTACCGAGACTCATTCCTTCGTAAACCAAGACATGTTCACAAGGATGCAGAGTCGGCACCATCCTGCTCCGACTCCACTGGAAGCTTTGTCAAGCTCAATGGCCTCTTTGACAGCCCTGTAAAGGTACAGACGTAAAAACAGCTCTAATGCTACATATTTTTGTGGAGGGGATTGGGATTCAACAAGATGTGACACTGTGTCTAATCTTATTATTTTAATTTCATTGTCATGTTCTCAGGAGTACCAGACCAATATTGATTCTCCCAAGCTGTACACCAATCTGCTAAGCAATGGCAAAGACCTGAGCACACCCAACGGTGACACCAAGACCATGATCCTGCGGGATGGCTGTCAGCCCCCTGAGCTGGCTGCTCTGCCCACACCAGAATCCACTCCTGTGCTTCAGCAGAAAGGCCTGCAGCCCATCAAAAACCAGTGGGAGAGGGCTCACGGGAAGGTCAGTGGACCCCGCAAGGAGTCCAACTCATCAGCCAAGAGTCCTCAGTTCCTTCCTTCTTCTCCTGCTCCTGCTAACTCCAACCCCCACCACCCTCACCTTGCCCTGGGACACTCCCACATCCCCAGTGCGGTTGTCTTGCCCAACGCCACACACGACCACCCTAACTTTGACAATGGAGATGATACACTGCCACATTCATCTGAAAAGAAGCTTAAGACTCCAGATTCTAAGGGAAGTAGGAAAGACCAAAAGAGGTCTGTGGATGCCAGAAATACCCTAAATGACCTTTTAAAACACCTCAATGACTCTGTGGCCAATCCCAAGGCCATTCTTCCTGAGGGATCGGGGCCCCGCCCGAGGCAGCATCTCACACTGGAGCCCATGGAGGAACTGACTGAATTACCCCCACAGGTGCCCAGTCGTGAGGCTTCCTTGTACTCCCCCTCCTCCTCCCTGCCAAGGCACAGCCCCACCAAGAGGGTTGATGTGCCCATGCCCACCACTCCCACGACACCAACGGGAAGCCTGAGCATGGGGGGCACCCTAGAGAGGCAAAGAGGGGGGTACCAACTCCACCGGAGTGCCTCTCACAGGCATTCCTTATCCACCTCACCAAATGGGGTAACTATGGGGGTGTCTGTGTCTCGCCAACACAGTATGAACAGAGGGGGATACATGCCCCCAACACCCCCCTCCAGACTTGACTCCCACGGCGGAGTGATGGCGTCAGGAATGCACTCAGCCCACCCGCCCTCTGTATCTCGACAGAGCAGTTACAGTGGGCATGGCTCACTCCCTCGCACGGGGCTTAAACGGACCCCATCGATAAAGCCAGATGTGCCCCCTAAACCCAATGGGTTTTCACCACAGACTCCACAGATGCGAGTGGTCAACAAGTACAGTTATTAAAAGACAATGGACACTTCTGAGTGAGCGCTCAGCCTTGACCGTAGAGCTTTGAGCCCTGAGGGCTTGGGGGTGGGGTACGGATGGGGTAAGGCCTAGTGTGTGTTTGTGTATCAACTTGAGGTGTGTTCCCCCTTTAAACGATATGCACATTCACTCACACTAAAAAGGGAATAATCACACGTACGGCCAAAGATACTCATTGGGGCTTCTTTGCTCCCTACAACCCCATCTCCCTCCCTTGTCACGGTAGCCACAGGATATAAACAGTGGACAGTGGTCAGTCTGCTGCTCCCCATTGTATCTGGGCTTGGGTGTCAATCGTTCCTATAGTAGGTACGAGGTTCAGGACACCAGCAGGGGCCGCTGCGGCGTATGTGCATGTGGTACCAGGTCAAAAACAGTGGAATACTTGAAGAATGGGTCTCATTTGTCACTGCCCTTGAGCACTGTCTTCCCACTAATGTGAACTGAACTGAGAGGAGAGGTAGGCCATGCCTTTGGTAGTAAGATGGCAGAGGGCAGAGGAGAGGAAAATCAATAATCATAGTGTGTGTGTGTGTGTGTGTGTTGCTTAAGATACAAATGACCGCGAACAGCTGAATTAAGCAGCAAGCGAACAGAAAAAGCGTGCAAATGAATGTGTGCGTGTGTGTTGGTTGACTGGAAAGCAGATTTGTGCAAAGGCAGCACACATTAGGCATTCACACTTGGTAATCGAGGGTGGTGCCACATGCCAGAGGATGCACCTTAAGACCTGTTTAAGACCTAAGACACTGTCTTTCATTTCAACAATATTATCTCTTCTTTGGGCTCATTGGAACCCCACTGAACCGAGCCTAAACCATATATTTGTGTCACTCTGTAATGTAATTAGGCTCGGCTGTGGTGAAGTTGGTCTTGCTGGGTGTATACTGAAACAGGCGCTCTGTAACTCACTGGGAAATTTTACTTAGTACATTTGCTGCTATCGGTTTTAGGTGTTCGTCTTTGATGCATTTTTTTCTCTACCAGGCTTATATAGCCTCTGATATGGGTGTGCACATCTGCTTGTGTGTGTGAGAGTGTGAGTTATATTGCAGACAGAGGCCAAGAAGTACAGTTTTAAGCAACCAAATGCACTGTTTAAACTGATACATGGGATAAAAATGTGTCTCTCCTGGACTGAAACTTCCCCTAACCTCCACTGCCCACTTTGTAGGAATTATACTGGTGGTTTAAGAGTCGTCTGTCTCTATGTAGCAATGGTATTAAGAAAAAAATGCATTTCTCATCTCATTCTATAAATTAATTTTAAACAGAATGATTTGCTTTTATAATGTTTTACAGTTTTATTTAAAGAATTTACCATATGAAAACTAAAGCAACACCAATGGTTTAGCCCGTGTGAATGATTCCAACATTTCAGGGCACTGCTATCCTGTTAAACTTGTGTGTCCCCTAATAGAACAACACTTTTCTCTCTCGTTTCTCTCCTACATTAATCCTATTAAAGGTATATTAAACTGACCCTAGAACAATACATGGATGTAACATCTTTGTCATCTGTCGTGCTGGTTCTGCAGCCCGTGTTCCCCGTGCAGCATCCCCTGCAAGTGGCCAGTGTACAATCAAGACAACATTTACCAATGTGTCCAAATGAGTCATGCTGGGAATGACAAGATCCTGTATATATACTTAAATACTATAAATAAGGAGTATAAATATTTTTAGGCAAGTGAACCTGAATCTGTGCATTGTGTGCCTTATTCACAAAATGAACAACTACAGTATATATTATTGGCAATGTCAATTGGTCCTCTGTATGTTATTGTCATATGCTATATGAACAATTTTTATATCAGCAATTTGGAATTCAGCAGAAAAATCACTACCTAATCCAAACTGAAGTGACGTGGAAAAGAAATTGACAAACATTCCACTTGTGAGTGCTAGTCATACAAAAAAACAACACTTATTGGGATATGAATCAGTTTTTTCTCTTTTACTGCCGGTGTTAAAAAGAATGGTGTTAATCCACCACATAGAGGTGCCATGCGGTGAATGTATTTTCCTGACCGTGGGATGTAGGGTGGTGAGACCTTGCACTGTGGAGCAGTCGGCTCAACACAGCACATCCTGCCCACAGCCAATGTATTAACACAGTGTTCACATGAGAGCCGCCTCTTGGCAAGGCCTGGCGGTCGTGCAGAATCTGCAATTCCCCAGGATTGCAGCAATGACAGGAATTGTGTTTTATTGGCCAGTAGGGACGACCGAGGGATCATTTCTCGTAGCAAGCGGTGGGGGTGCATTATTTGGGTGAGTTCTGCAATCCTATTCCGAGTGTCAGTTGCCTGTTTAGCCCAAAGCCACATTTTGTTTACAAGTGATGATTGTATGTAAAGACTTTCTGCCTGTCATCTAACCAGTGTTTGGGCTCTCTTTTCTACTCAACACATGCACACTGACATCACATGACATACACTCAAACATACACTCGCTCAACTGCCTTGTACATTGCAATATGAACTGGGTCTTTCTGTTGCAATCTAAATTGAAGCCTTTATATTTCAGTCTGAGCTTTGGTGTATGTGCAGATGAAACCAGATTTTGTCATGTAACTTTGATTTTAAATACTGTGCAACATGGCGACGTGAGGCCAGCTGTATATATGATCTCCAGAGTATTTGAGCGTGTAGATATGTTGTAAAGTTGTACTGTGAATGTGTAAATAATAATGATGGTCTTTGTTTCATGATATTTTTTGTTGATTTTTTTAACACGGCATGTATAGTTGAAATAAAACATTACTGCACAGAAAGAGTGGTTTTGTTGGGTTTTATAAATCAGCTTCTTGTGTTATTTCAGGTTTCTGGTGTGAGAGAGCATTAAGAAGTGTTAAAAATCTGATGGTTAGGACTTTGTGAGTCCAGCCTAAGAGCTGTAAGATGTGCTCTGCAGTTGCAGCATGACTGGGGTTGGAGGAAAATTGCATGTGTCTTCGCTGGGCTTTGTGAGCCGACTATCAGAGACATTAAGAGTCTGCAGCATGATGATGACTATTTTTAGAACTGGGTTGTTTTGATGTTTGGGGCCAGCAGAGAATCAACCACACCAGATAGCATGTGGGAAAGTTTCCAAAGTAGTATGTTCCTGTAGACACCAAACATCTGGACTAACTGCTGCTTGGGGCATAAGATCTGAGCCACCAATGAGCTGTGGAGAAACACACACACACACACACACACACACACACACACACACACATACACTGGCTTTAGCATACATTTAGATGCGTGAAGCATAAACATCCAGCACATGATGGTACGCACAGATAGGGGCCACGATAAGATTAGCTGTCAACAACAAAGAATAAAGGAGCGATGGTCGGATAAGGGATAATCACTTTTCATGTATCCAATTTGCCGAATGGAAAATAATGAAATTGTCCGTTGAGGAATGTCCAAAAAAACAAAAAACATGCACATAAAGTACAATCACATGTGCATCATGTGCTATAGTGCAGAACTTTAGATGCATGCCAAGTTCACACAAACGTACAGAAAATACACTGTTGTAACAGGATTTAGTGGTAAATGAGATTAACCTATCCCATCATGCGATGTAAAACACTTATCAGATGACATTATTGCATGTCATAACCACCACTTCCTTTCCCCACGTTACTTCTTCACTGTTAACCATCAAATACAGCAGAAATGGCCAAAACATTACTTTTGCACATCTAAAATAATGACTTATTTTTAAGGTGCTTGAGTCAATGGCTGTGCAAACATTTAAAAGTTATATATCAAGAATGAAAGAGAAAGCATCTCACTTATCTGCACAGAAAGAAGAAGAAGTGTAGGAGGGCTACACTTCACTTTTTTGTTTTTTTGCAGGGAGGTGATGCAGCCCTTTGGATGTTTGGCCAGGAGGCTTTGTGGCTCATCACTGCCGTCAGAATGTTGACACAAGTACTCTTTCATTTGCTTTCAGCAGGACCTCCCGAAAACTCACACCTCCTAGCAACCCCTCTTTTTCTCCAACACACACACTTACAGACACACTAGCATACACACTGACACACACACACAAGGGAAACATTCTCCCCCTCTGGGTGTTCTAGCGGGGGTTGGGGTGTGATTTGGTTGGGAATGGGGAACAACAAAGAGGCGCCTCTTGCTATTCTGATGTACATCCCATCCTCTCAATTTATCAGATGGTCTCTTTGAATTAGTGGAGGCAAATCAAACACAGCCAGTGATTCTGTAGCCGTTTCATTCATTTGTCCCTCCGCCTGGCCACACTTAGTCTCATTACTAGCACCGACTGTTCCCAGACAAAAAGCATGCGTTTGTTGTCATACAGGCGTGTCTGCGCCCATGTGTGTGTTTATTCCATCTCTCAAGGGACGGAGGAAGCAGATGCTAAAAAAAAAACTAAAAAAACCCCACATCTCTTAGTTAAGTGTAAGTGGAACACAGCAAGGTCACTCATCTAGATGCAGGCAGATGAAAGTACATTGCTTAAGTTGAAAGTACAGATTAAAATGTGCTTTTAAAAAGGGAACACTTGCAAGGAGAAAATACAGACACAAACATGTATACACTCACATAGACAAACCGCACACAGCACACAGCACACAGCACACAGCACACACCAACACAAAGAGTGATCTGGTCCGTTTCTCTGCTTTCTGGCTTTTTTATGCAGCGGCTCTTTAGAAATTTAAGGATGGTGATTAGACCGAAAATCATCCATCTGTACTCCTTCCTGTCCTCTTTTCTTAAAAGCCTGGAGGTGAAACCGGCAATTACATTTACAAGCCTCAGTCATGGAAAGGTGCTTAGAGGGTGTCTTTGTGGGCTTTAGCAAGTACATGTGCTCTCTCTGATGCATTAAAATCTGACAGAGTGTCCAGGAAATGCTTCATTTGAAAGTGGAACTAAATGACAGGGAGGAAGCAGAAATTTCTGAGTTGGATTGAAAAAAAAAAGTTTTGACACTTTTTTTTCAGTACAGCCTCCACAGTCGGGGAAAAGCCATCAAAATCTAATCCATGTGCCAAGTGCCCTTACATTGACAGTTGGTTAATGGCACAGATTGCTTTGAAAAGTGATTTAAAAGGCAGGCAGGCAGGCAGGCAAAAGCAAGGAAGAAAGAGGGATTGTTGAAATAGGAGGAAGTGCAGATAGGAAGGGACTTGTGTTTCCTCAGCCTTTATGAGTAAATGCATTTGGATCGTGGATGAACTACAAACAAAACAGCTTAATGAGAGAAAAAAGCATGACTTTTCCCAGTTCCCCCCTACTGAGTTTCAGCCAACCTCTGCAATCAATTGCACTGACACCACAGAGAAAGACAGTGAGAGAGATGGCAGGAGGGAGGGAGCTCGGCCAGAGATTTCTGTTCATTGGTATATTATATAATGATTGCTTACGTTTTCTCGCAGCGAGTGGCTGTTGTGCTCCCAGATAACCTCCAGAATACAACGAGACAACCCTGTTGTTTGCCTACATCTGCACTCCCACCTGTGTTTTATCACCAGGCATAATTATTAAGGAGGAATATTAAACGAGGAACACAGCAAAAGAATTATGCAGAGTTCACAAAGACGATGCAGAATCTTATGCAATGAAGTCCAGAAACGACTTAAACAAAAATAGAACATCAGTTTTTCTCTCTGTTTCCTTGAAGTTCAAACAGAAAAGCTCTGTTACCACAAATTGTGCACTACTAGAATAATGAATCTTCTTTTTCTCTGATTCTCACGAGCACTTGAACACATCAACAAAATAGGATAAGGGTCGTATGGGGATAAGGATAGACTGGACTTGAATCAATTTCTTCACATTTTTTCAAACTTGAAGAAATCCTTTCCAGGAATTCCTGAAATATCGCATTTACAAGAATGGGATGAACATACGGGGACACAGTGACCATGACATTTGACCTTCTATCACTTAAATGTCCCTTAAAATCATTGGTTCGGGCCAATACGGTAGATCATTGACCTAGTCTGTGCTCGCTACCTGCGGCTGCAACAGCAAACGTTCGGGAAACGTCCCGAACCTCCCGATGGCCAGCCCGCCCCTGCCACCACATGGCAAAAACATCAAACAATCAGGAACATCTTGAGGAACATGACAATGACCCAAGATGTTGATTTGACCTCCAAACTTCCTAGACCCCATTCTGATCAAGCATCAACAGGATGCAGTGGAACAAGTTTGATTGACAGAGGCCCCACTGCACAACCCAGAGTACCCAAAGGATCCACTGCCAACGTCCTGATGCCAGACCCCATAGGACACCCTGAGAGGTCCTCTTGTCCATGCCCAATGGTTCAGAGCATTTGTGACCACATAAGGGGGAAGGGGGACCAACACAATATTAGGCAAGTGGTAATGTCCTTTAGAACAAATCGAAGTCTAAAATAATGCTATTTAATCAAAAAGGCTTTATTCTACATGTCCCATTTAAAATTTGGTAAAAAATAAACCATTTAGAGGAACCAGATTCTCTCTAAAAAAAAATTTTAAAAAGTGAATTTCTCTGTGCCATTAGTGATTCAGCTGTTATACAGGATGTTTTGACACAGAGCAAATAGAAGACAATTATGGAAACAAATACATCTGAATAGTAAAATATCTATAGTCTGTAGAGCTAGTGTTTTTCCCCCAGTATTGGTAACACCCGTGGGTACTTGGAAAAATGAGAAATTCCACTTTCAAGTGTATTTATGATTTATGGCATCATAGCTTTGTTATACTGTACAAAACACATTTTTAAATGTATCTCTCTTCTTCTAGTCATGGTTGTGCTGTTTCCATAGAGGTGCAAGACTTTATATTGCAGTGAAAAATGAGCAAAAATGTGACAGGAGCAAAGAACACCCACAAAACTGTTTTGGGTTCAGAGGGTTAAACTAAATTACATTTTGCCAAAGCAGCATTTTATCATCCTTTGCAGCCAACACAAATCTGTGACATCACCTCTGAAGATACCACCCACTGCTAGGAAATATGCTGGAAATGAAACATTTGAGCTTTTTACCAAAATTTGGTGCTGTACATAGAGTGACAACCACAGAGGGGATTCTGCATATCTTTGGGTTGTTAATAAGTCTGGAAATTAGAGTGACAAGGTATTGAATCAAGATGCATGCCCTTTGGTATTACCATGCAAAGCATCAACCCAGCAATACAGGCCGGTCTGAGAGAAAGAGTCAAGAGACGCAGATAGAGAACGGTGCTAAGAGCAGGAGGAGAGAGTGAGATGAATATCTGTCCAATGTGGCTCTTTAAGATGCACAGACCCTGCTCGAGCACCTGCAAGTAAAGGTGCTTATCTGTCAGATTTAATCTGCTCACCAGGCTGTGTGTGTGTGTGTGTGTGTGTGTGTGTGTGTGTGTGTGTGTGTGGGTGTGTGTGTGTGTGTGTGTGTGTGTGTGAAGACCAAC
>OMNN01098753.1:0-15987 GCA_900302755.1 Chromis chromis
TTGTTATTATTTACTTTTGCATGTATGTGCATGTATTCATATATATTTTACACAAGCCCTTATCAGTTTCTCTGTTTCTAAAATAACTGGCTGTAAATGTCAATAAAAATAGTTTGGAAAAAAATAGTTGCTTCACTCCACAAATCAAAAAAGCAATACCAAAATGCACTCTTAGTACAAGTTATGTCAACCCTCAGTTTGTAAAAAGTTCAAAATATAACCATACTAACCCATCCAAAACAACAGAAGAATAGGAGATGCATTATTTTTTGTAGTGTACATATATTCAGTTGTTAAAATAAGGACAACACACAACTTCCTCCACTTACACAATCTATAAAAACACAGCTTTTTACTCTTCTGGACAAATACATTGTGAGCCAAGTTTAGGCCAAATTTCCCGTTACTGTCAGTGCAAAAGTTTTATGTGTTAGTATAAAGTCCAGAGATGCTTTATAACAAATGACCAGCAAGGGCCTGGAGGGTCGGAGACTGTTCTCACCCGCCTGCCCTTCCTTCTGTATTTCACAACCATAACAGGCCAGCGACCTGTTTGTGCATCTGCTCGAGCTGCCTGTTCTTTGACTAAAAAGAGCTGTGTCAATATTGGTGAAGCAGTAACTCACTGATACATTGAATGGTTAGATAATGCTTCGGCGACAGCAGCCTTTAGCCAAACGAGGTGTGTGCAAACACGTGCACTTCCGCGCAATCACTCACACACACACATGTACTTACACGCTTGTACAGTACACACAATAAAAGAGAGAGGGAGGTGAAGATAGAAAGAAACACAGAGAAGAAACAGTAAATGTACAGCAAGATTTATTGCTGTTATACTGAGGGATTGTTTTAAGAGTTTGGACGCATAAAGTTGGGAGTAATCAGTTTGTATCTTCACTTTTGTGTCATCTCTGATTTGTCAGGTTTATTTCTGAATTTGTAAGGTTATTCCAGATTTATCCACCTTGACTTTCCCAATAACTTGTCACCATAATTCCTTTTGTAGATTTTCCCCATTTTTTCCCATTATTTCTGACTGTTATTGGTTCATTCATTCATGTTTTTGGTTACGTCACAGTTCTGGTGCTTATTTTCCAAATTATTCTCTAGTTTTGGATGTTTATGCTGGATCATATTCAAACAGCATTACTTAAGATTTTTCATGCTTAATCCCTGAAGCTTGATGTGTATTTTTTTTTTTTTTTTTCATTTAGCAAAACTTTGAAGCTGCTTCTGGTTTTGATCTGCATCTTCCACATGCTGAGTCCAGACTCCACTCAGAAAGGTGAAGGCTGGATGAATGCACTGGTGAATGCTTGTCTATTTGGATGCGTCAGGCCTGTGATAGCTTGTGACCTGTCCTAGGAGTAACCCTCCACCCAAACGAGGCTTTTGTGACCCTGAACATGACAAGTGGGCACAGAAAGTGGATGGATTCGGCTTCTGTCAGTAAAGCCGTCAATAACACAATGATCAGGCTCAGTCTCGAGTGCATTCCTGTGATTTCTAAAGGTATCTGGTGTCAGACGCCACCCATTTGGGACTCCTAACTCCCTAAAACAAATGTTACAAATTACCTTCAAATAGTATTTGACATCAGTGTGGTGTAGACGACACTTTGTCTCTCCTGTCCCGAGGGGGCTCATTTTGTCTGTGCTGACAGACAGCTCGTGTAACCCAATCCTCGGGCTCTGCAGCCGGCACTGACTCATTACTTGGCACTTACACACACACACATACAGACCACAACAAAACGTGCTATGTGTGCTTCACAAAAAATGTAATGCTTTATTTGAGTTTACTAATGATTTAAAGGACGATGTAACCAAAAGTGAGAACAGAAACATAGACAGAGAAAAACACACTCATGGGAACGCTCCCTCTCACCCAGCTAGACTCCATGATCCCTCCTTTGTGCGTTTAATGTCTTTTTTCTGCCTCATTACCTGGTTGGAGTCATTGGACCGGACACACACACACACACCGACTTGTTTTCTCTGTGTCTTACAGTGTTGTTTAAGCTCCCACCAGGGTTGAATAAATGGCTGGAGTCACTGTCAGGCCCCGGAGCTCAGCTGATGAGGTTTGATTAAAGCGGCTGAAACCCAAAACTGGCTCTGTGTGTGTTCACTTTCAATCACGACGACTAGCAGTGCAGCAGAGGGAAGATGTGCATAGCGGCTACACATGTGACGCACCGTCTCTCCATGTGTGTGTCCTCCCTAAATCATCGCCGCAAAACATGGGAGCATCTTTCACCCCGTGACCTCTCCAGGCTTACCAGCCCGAGCCAAGTACAGGATGAGCTCGCACTCGAAACATCTGGAAAACCTTAACTTCAGCTAAATGAATGGGTGGAAGTAGATGCTCGGGTTTTCTGTAGTCATTTTGTCATCATGTGACACTCTAAAACATGATGGCACACGGAGACAGAAAACATATTTCGCACACTGACGTCACTTTCACACAACAATGTTTCCGAGAGCGTATATCAAAAAGAAGAAAAAAAAAGGGATGACATATTCCCCAACCTTGCTTTGCTATTTGTTTATTGGCCTCTGACGGGTTTCTGTGTGTCCGGATGTGTGGCATACCAGACATTCAGTTCTCTCATGTAATCACTAAATCACAGCCTTCTTTTTTTTTTTAGCACAAAGCTTCTGCTCAGGTGTGAAAATTACCTGATGGTTTGTGAGTTATTCTTGAACCGTGACAGCATGGAAAGCAAAATACCTCAGTGTTTAGCTAAGGAGAGAGAAGTCCTGTCATGTCAACAACTTCTCAAAAGATTTATGATTCATTCATTCTGGTCTATTGTGGGATTTGTGGGAAAGATCGCTCGCTACGACTGCAGATGTGCTAGAAACAAACAAATAAGCAGCTTTGTCTGCATTTTATTGGAAAATAGATAATATTAGACAGTAATAACAGTCAATGTGCTATAAAATCATTGTAATGTGAAATATGTGATGTGCAAAGAGTGACACCTGTTGACCAAACAGTATGAAAACAGCTTGTTGGTCACTTTTTTATCTTGAAAACCAGGCACTCCCCAACATTTTGGCTTGTGATTGTCTGAAATAAAGCTCTAGTAAGCGAGCTTTGGCAAAAGATTGTATGTGTCTACTGGTTGTGATTGGCTAGAAAATGAGTGATTCATTTTGACTAAAGAACTCAAATTTGACCACAATTCATAAGAATGAAAAAGGTTTGTGTACCAGAAATAGTTTTTTCTCTCTGCATTGTAAAACAAAATCCTAATTTTAAGAAAAATTAAATATAAAAAACTCAACAATAGTCTTTTTTTAAAAATAAAATAAAAAAGCGTAGAAAAGACATTATATGTAAATTAACAACCCAACATGTATTTTAAGTATTATGCCAGTGATGCCAAATTACATTTATTGCTCCCCCTTTTTTTTTGCAGAAAATTATTTGTTTCTGCTTTCCTAAACTATATGTAAATTCACATACAGTCACTATAATTCCATAAAATTAAGCATGTAGCACTTTATGTAGAGGTTTATGGCCATACATCAATTGAATGTTTTTCCCTGTAATTTTGATTAGAAACTTATTAAACTTTGGGCCAGTGGTGTTGGTTTGTGAAGTGAACTTGTAACCGGTGGGTCACCGGTTAGAGCCCCCAGACTGGCAAGAGGTTGAGGTGGGAAAGTGAGAGCGACCGCTTGTCCCAGTCACCACCACTGTGGGACCTTGATCAAGGCCTTTAACCCATGACTGCTCCCCAGGCGCTGCACCGCGGCAGCCCACTGCTCCTAGTATTTTTAGTTAAGGTTAATTTTGAATAGGATGGGTCAAATGCACAGAGGAATTTCCTCAAGGGGATCAATAAAGCTTAGATTATTATTAGTTTTATATTTTATATTTATGTGTACTTTGACACTTATACGCTGTAAATCTGGACAGAAATGTATTCAACTTTTTTACTCTCAGTACATCCAACATAATGCATAGACTGTTTTTGAAGAGTACAAAGATGCACTGTTCTCAGAGTTGAATCTTTCAAGCATGTTTTGCCCCTCTGCAGCCCCACTGGCCTTGCAATGGCAGGACAGGATTTTTGGGTGCTAAATGGGCTTAACTGTCTGAATTGTCAACACCTGAGAAGGTGTGAATGAAAGACCTGCCTGGGAGTCTTGTATTGTCCCCACACTCTTGCTGCTGCATCTCATTTTAACACAAATTGTTAATTCATTGAAATAAAACAGTTATTTTTGTAAACTCTGGTGTTGGTCTTCACTTTATGTTGCAACCGACAAGCCAGATCATAACCCAGAGAAAGGCCATTTTCAGTTTTGCCTCCTAGCACGTATTTGTGAATAATTGGTTGGTATTGTAAATTTTCATATGAATAAATTCATCAAAAGTGTTTTGGAATCAATAGTGGTATGCTCTTTTTTTGTCTTCCAAAATAAGACTGCTGTTTAACAATGTAAGCATGTGTTAACACTTTGTTAAAGGTGTCTGATAGTAATAATTTTGGCTAAATCTGTAAAATAAAACATATTCACTGCAGAACTTTTAGGTCTATCAAGTGTTTGATTGGAACTTAGGAAGAAAACATGCAAAGTAAAATAACAGTTTTTAACCAAACAAAAAAGAAAAAGAAAAAAAGAAATAAAATGTCTTGTTTTTACACTTTATTTGAATTAGGATGTCATAAACCTGCCCATGCCCTTGGCAACTTTTTCATACAAAAGGCAGATAATGCTGTGGGGGGAGATAAGAAACAACTAACATCTAAAGCACATTACCTTACTTGTTACTACATGGAAACCTGCAGTTTGTTAGAAAGAAAGAAACAGTAATTTCAGTTTTTTTTAAAAAGAAAAAAGGTGGGACTGGCCACATTGTTAAAATATCCACGTCAAAATATGTCACAATTATTAACATACTTGGTCTATAAGGAATTTCTGGGTGTCACTGAGGGTCTGCATATGGCAAAGATAACACTCAGGCTGATGGTGCTAGAGAAGCTGAAAGCAGGTTTGTTTTTTATCTACTGACTGCTGCTGACACTTAGTGGACATTTGTGGGCTGTGCAGCTTTCTTGCTTCTTGTCTAGTCATCTTGTTTTCATCTGAGGGTTAAGAATTATACGTTGATCTTAGAACATAAGGAAGGCCTTTAACTGATTCCAGTCACTGTCCAGTGAGTAATTAAATTTCTATGTAAAAGCACTAGAACACAGTTTAAATATACAGTGTGGTGTATAAATAAAGACATATAAGGCAAATTCTAATCAAAGTAGCTCTGATTAAAGACAAGAATTATGTGAAACTATATAACCAAATAACATAATGACATGTTTGTACTCATACAACATATTAGCTGTGTCTGCTTCTTCCATTAAATAAAATTTTTGCCTCCTCTCCTCATGAGTAATGATGACTCATGATGTGGAGAAGATGCAGCTAGAACATTTAATCCCTGAGGAAAAGTGTCAGGGGTTGTAGGAAAATGATGGTAACTTCACATTCTGAAAGATCAGTTTACGTGCAGAAATATAAAGACTGAAAAGAGAGATAAAAATAAATGCAGAGAAACAAAGAGAGAATCCATTTTAGATTAAACTTTGCATTTTAGCTTCTAACATTAGTTTGCATTTTCATGAAGATCATTATCCCCAAATGTTGCTTTGTGTGACTGATTCAGTATTAACCATCCATCCATCCATTATCTATACACCGCTTAATCCTCTGTAGGGTCGTCGGGGGGCTGGAGCCTATTCCAGGCAAATTCAGGTGAAGGCAGGGGACACCCTGAACAGGTCGCCAGTCTATCACAGAGCTACACACAGAGACAGACAACCAAGCACTCTCTCATTCACACCTACGGACAATTTAGAATAATCAATTAACCTCAGCATGTTTTTGGACTGTGGGAGGAAGCCGGAGTACCTGGTGAAAACCCACGCTGCACAGGGAGAACATGTAAACTCCACACAGAAAGATAACCTGGACGCGAACCGGGGATCTTCTAGCTGTGAGGCTACGGTACTAACAACTGAGCCACTGTGCAGCCCCAGTATTAACCAGTTGCATTCAATAGTTTTGTGGTTACATTATTGTGTTGACCCACAGTGACACCTGCTGTTCAAAATCCATGAAAAGGTCATCATGTACAATATTTTCCACAACCTAAATCTTTGGATTACATAAATTCTAACCGGAATTGAAATACATCCACATTGTATAGGCCTACATCATATATGTGAAGTCAAAATACAATGTATTAATTGTGTTCAATGTCAAACGAAAACGTAAATGCATGAATAGACTTATATAATATGATACTAATACAAATATATCTCACCAGCTGAAGCCATTTTCATAAAAGAGGACGTTTTAGCTGGTTTAAACTGTGTTTTTCTATCACATTTCCACCTAAATCACAGCATCTTATTCAGTGCAGAGCTGATGTAAGTGTCCCCTGCAGTTACATGGAATGTTTCATCAGCCTTCCACGTGTTACAGTAAATTACGCCACCAGAGAAAAGGCATTTCTTGCCCTATAATCATACTAGTTTTGATGACTTTGTCCTGAATCTTATTTAAAGTGGACCCCACCCTTTGGACCCTCTTGTGCATAACACACGAACATCAGAAACAGGGATAGCCCCGAAACACAGAGAGAACAGAAACTTCAAGAACAGCAGATAATTGAAAAGCCATGCAGAACAGTTTCTTTTTCTCCAGATGGTCTTCAGTTCATCCAGAGAACAAGCTCTGGAAACACATCCAAACTGTAAACGTGACTGACTGCATGGAGTTCCTTACCGTAAATATCCTAAAAGACTGAACTGTGGACTCAAACGAGAAAAACATCTACTTTTTTTTTTTAAAGGCCTGTTACAGGAAATATCAGCATATGAAATGTATGTGTGCTATAGATGTTACTGTACAAGAAGTGTGAATTGCATTTTTGTCTCTTTCGTGCATTAAATCTGTTCCTCTTCTTTGAGAATTAATGAATCAATAGCTGCAGATTGCTGCATGGTTTGTATGTCTGCAACATTATGGACATCCAAACAAGTAAAACATGGACTACTACTGAGTTGTGAAATATTTTTCAATAGCACAGAATTATTCATTCTTAACACAACTCCCTCACAGCTTTTTAATGTCAAATTATCTTGAATTCAGTGGCAGTATTTTGCAAGTACTCCAATTTTCAACCTAATTATAAAAAAAGATACAGCAGTGTAAAATTAAATTGTTACATAATACTGGATAATATTGTTTTTGAATACTACTACTACTATTGAAAATAATAATCTTCATTTATAGAGCTCTTTTCAAAAAATGTTTCACAGGGCAGCAAAATAAAACAGACAAGTCATAAAATTCTTAAATTTTAAAACACAGATAAAAACACTTTTTTTTTGGCATAAAGACCAATAGTGTTGGAAAATATAAAATATATCTGCGAAAAAATAAAAGACAGTTCAAAGGTCAAAGAGGTCAGAACAGACTCAAAAGACATCGCTGACAAAAGACCTCTGCCTGAGGATCTTTAAGTGTGTATTGATGCATTCAGTACCAAAAGGTCAGAGATAAAGCTGTGATAGAGGCCATGAAAGGCCTTAAAATAAATAAATAAAATGCTTGAATCTATCCCAAAGCATACTGGGAACCAGTGTAAACAGTCTAAAATGGGAGTGATGGAATTGCTTCTGGTTAAAAGCATGTTGCAACTTATTTTTCCTACATTATATAGTGCCATAGAAAATAAAACTCTATCAAATTTTATGAACGGACCACATAATGACTGTTGCTGTCAGATAAATGCAATGCAGCGAAATGCAAAATATTTTCATTTAAACTATAATGCAACATAAAATGGAAATACTCAAGTAAAGTGCAGGAACATCAGAATTGTGTTTAAAGCAGCAGTAGACAGAAATCTGGAAAAGTAAAAAAAACAAACATAAAGCTCTGCTCCTGCTGTTCCTTCCTCTTCGCTCTGTGTTCATAAACCTCTACCACAAGATGAGCAAATGCACAAAGACAGTCCAAGTAAAAGTTAATGTTAATTTGTACTATCACCCAGGATTAAACCCCCTCTCTTCTGAGTTAAACCCCTTAATCTATCCCACTGTTCCACCAGACCCAGAGGTCACCTTTTTTTGTGTGTCTATTTTTGGTTTCCATTAAATTAGAGCAGAAACTGTAACATAAACCTTTGAAGGCCAGTGTGTATCTGGTAACTATCAGCTCAGCTCAGGCAGCAGTCATAAGAAGCAGACTCCCTGATCATGCTGTGTATATGTACAAAAACTCCCTTGTACCACTCCTTGTCAGACCTCTTGAGTACACTTCTGTGTATGAGCTCTGTTCTTTTCATCTGAAAATAAAGAGCCACAGTATGGAGGTACTGAGGGTACTTCAAAAAGTTCTCAGCCTCAACCAGAAACAAGGGGCACAACTTCCATTTTGGGGCATAGCTGTATACTATAAAGCCTTATATCACTGTCCAGAAAAAGTCAAATGTTTGTCATCATTTCTCTCTGAAAATCAGTAGGTGAGAGTGAAACCAAAAAATGGCTGCAGCTGCTCCAGGACAATGTGTCCGTCCACACAGTACAGGCGGCAGAAGCAGCAAAATGTGGCTTTCAACTGTTGCCCCATGCACCATCCGACCTGCCACCATCTGACTTCTGTTTCCCAAACTGAAATCCTACTTGCCTGGTCACCATTTTCAGTTTGATGATTAGGTCATTCATGCTGTTGAGGAGTATCTGGTGGCTCAGGATGTGACTTTATTCCACAAAGGGATAGCGAAGCTTGAAACATCAGTGAACCAACTACATTGAAAAAATGCTAGAACATTGTCTCTCCTGTGAGGTTTTCTGGTGAGGCCAAGAACTTTTTGACAATAAAGTTGACTTAATCTAATGTAATATAATATAATCTGGCCCTTCTGGTTAGAGGCTAAACTGCATATCGTGGTCTTAGTACTTGTACTCTGCAATGACAATACATTTTAATCTAATCTAATCTAATCTAATACATTTTTGCCCAATGATGCAAAAAAAATGATGCCTACCCCAGCTTTAAGTACTGAATTTACCTGTGCAATTGTTCCTATTTCATCTCTAGTTGAATGAATTTTCGTTCTTAGTACTTGTAGTCTGTGCAATGACAATAAAATTGGATCTAATCTAATCATATCTAATCAAATTTCTGCACAATGATACCAAAAATTACTGCCTGTCCCAGCTATAAGTACAGAATTTACTTGTGCAATTGTCACCATTTGAATCATTATTTGAATTACAAGAAAACGTGTGACTTGATTACATTTTGGAACACTGCACACATTTTTAAAGAGGACAAGATAATTTTTTTCTTGAGTACAAAAAAAGTACAAAAAAAACAAAATACTCATCCTAAAGCTACTGCTTTCGCACTCATGGCTAGACTAAACTGCATTTCGTTCTTAGTACTTAATAAAATTGGATCTGATCTAATTTCTGCTGAATCATGCCAAAACTTACAATACACATTCTGGTGCAATTGTACTTATTTAGCCTATGGTTGACTTAGAAGAAAAATTGTGGCTGTTTATATTTTGGAACACGGCATACATTTCTAAAAAGGAATTAAAAAAAAAAATTGAGTACAAAAAGTGGAATACCCACCCTGAAGCTCTGAAGCTCCAGTTTACGAGGCGCACATGAAGGTAGCACGTTAAAGTTTAGTGAGGAATGTCGCTGCGCTTCTACTCTACGTATTAAGGTCAGAGCTCTGGGAGGTTCTGTACGTGGCAGCGCCTACAACCCCTCTCTGTGCTAGTCGTAACTAGGGGTGCCAAGTGGATTTGCGTCCACATACCGACGTGTGACGGTGCACCGTGGACCTAGTGAGGATAAAGGTAAGCTGGCATTAAATACAACATGTTACCGGCGGACACACGAGGCAGTATTTACATCAGTGCAGAGCCGAGCTGCTCGTGCGTCTCCTGAACATGCTGGGATGGTTGTCAGCGGCTCAGACAGGCTTCTGTTGTTGTTACTGTTTTCTTTTCCACACTGGAGAAGTTTTAGCAGCTGAAAAGCTACCTAAAGACTCGTTATTTCGTGAGGTTTGTGTTTATTTCCGGCCTGTTTGTTACATTTTAACGCGAGACTAAACGAGGCAGGTTTACAATGTTTTACTGCGGAAACTTTTGAAACTTTGCGCGAACTTCGTGACCGAGCATCTCAGACAGTGTTGCTTTCACGTCTTATTTTTAAATTCTCACATTCTTTAAAGCGGTAAAGGGACAGTTTTCAAAGACATAATTGGCACAGTAGGTGTAATATGTGTCCACGTGTAGCCACAGTCCAGGCTAGAGGACCTTCACTAGACCTGAAAGAGCTGAAGTGTCGGGAATTTCTAGAAACAACTGTCTGGAGCTGACGTCAGTGGGACGTTTGGGTCCCAGCTGGAGATGATGAGCAGCAGGTCGGGAGGAGGAGGAGGCTCCATCCACATCCAGCCTCAGTCAGCACTGTCTGCTGCTGGCTCCATTTGGGATTATAGTTTAGTCATTCACCCCACACAGACTAAAAACCAACTTAAAAAAAAAAAATCAAAGCTTAAGTGATCCTGATGAAAAGTGTGTCAATTGTTGCATTCAAGGATAATCTGGTGCAACTAACTTTGATCACTGATGATTCTGCTGATCATTTTCAAGAGTAATCTAAAAGAAAATGTCCCAAAAGCACCCACAAATGCACCAACAGCTCAAAAGAACCCAAAATATTTAGATTACTACAACGCTACACACAAAAAAAACACACATTATGACAATTTGAGAACCTGTACTTTGGTAAATTATAAGTTGCCTGCCATTTTTAAAGTAGTTGACTTTCTGATAGGTACATGAACGTGGGCAACATAAATCAGACCAGTGTCATGTCAGCAGAGAGGTTTGATAATCGGTTTGGGCTGAACAATTTGGGGAAAAATATCTAATTGCATTTTTTTTTCATTTGTACTAATGTGACGATCACATGTGATTATGTTGTGACCAGCGTCAAGCTCCAAGGTCTAACAACAGCAGGACTGTGAGACTACTCAGCTGAGGAAAAGCAGAGCTGTACTGTTTGAAGGACAGATGCTATTATAAGTTTGCATTTGTCGTTTTCGCTGGGTTTAGATCTCTGAACACGAGCCTGGTGTCGGAGCTCTGCCCTTCAGCTGGAATATTCAATCTGCATTTCTCTTCTTTATTATTCACTGTTACTCCTTTTATTCTTCAATAAAATATAAAAACAAATACTGTTGCACCTTGCTATGGCTCATCTGGATTTTCCACAACATCTGACAGATATTGTGATTGAAATATGATTTGCTATATATCCTAAGAGCTTCAGTAGAAGGCAAATTAGCTTCTATTTTTAGCTCTTGAAGACATTTCAGCTCTCATCCAGGAAGCTTCTTCAGAGGCTTCTTGTTGAGAACTGACAAAGAGGGCTGGAGCATATAAAACAGAAGCCTGTTTGCTCTTAGGATGACCTGGATGAGTGAGAATCTACACAGACGATTTGCAGCACAATAATGTAAGAGAAGATTCAGATCAGTATTCACAGTGGAATAGATAAAAAGTGTTATGGAACATTACCACATGAGATCGATAGCATGACTGCCACACAAGGAGAACGACATGAATTTGACACCACAGTGCAAAGCCCGGGTCAGACACGTTGCATAATGTATATTCTAATTTGCAGCCTTTGCTCTTTGCTTATTGTGTTGTTTCAAAATGCTGTTTTGAATTTAAATCAACTAATGGCTCAGCCTTAGAATCTAGACATGTAAATAAACTACGACTGCAATGATTATTTCCATTATTAACTAACCTGCTGACTGTTTTTCCATTATTTTTTTGTTCTTTAACATGTCAGAAAACGATTTTTCAAAAACAAAATGTTCTCGTTTTGTCTCACCAGCTGTCTAAAACCCCAGAATAACCAGTTAACTGTCATGTAAGACAAAGAAACCAGCAGATCCTCAAATTAGCATAGCTGGAAGCAGAAGCTGATAACAGTTAGTCATCAAAATAGCTGCAGATGAATTTTTTGCTGATTAGCTAATGGTTTGATTGTTTCCACTCCGAAGTTGACTGAGTTCATGGTGGCTGATATACAGCCAGCTGCTCATCGAGCTCAAAGGATTAGACAGTAGATAAAAAGCTCCAGAACAAAAGCTCTCGGCTTTATCTGCCTTTAGTAAATGGCACATAATGTCTCTGAACATACAGCCGCGGTATAAAAGGATGCCCGCCAGGTAAGACATCCCCTGCAGTGATTTATACGCAGCACAATGGCAGTAATTGGCTGTAGCAGCCATCGGAGTGTGTCTAAATGGACGGCAGCGAATAGAGTGATGCCATGGATCTGTCAGCAGTAATTAAGCTGAAAGGCAGGTGATGAGCACGCTCCGAGATGATGTCTTGCAGCATGAAAATAGAACAGTGTTATTAGGTTACATGAGATACTATAAGAAAATCCCTCAGTGTCCCTCTCTGTCTGCTGACCTCTATTTCTCCACATCTACCTTCTTTTACTGAAGTCAACTGCAGCCACTGCTCTGGTTAGATGTGTTTATTCAAACTACTGAACCAGTGCAGCCTGGTTGATTTACATGGATTACAGAATTTGTTCGTTTCTTGTTAAATATTTACGTGAGGACAGCGTTTACATACCACAAAAGGTTTTTGGGAGTGGATGGTGTTTGTGTACTCTTGCACATTTAGAAAAACCTGTGTGTGTTTATGTTCACGTCCATGAGGAAGCTGGCTTGTGTAAACTGATGTATGCAACGCTGGGTCTGTATGTTGTAGACTCACACTGTGCTGCGTGTGATAGAGCTCCTCTAACAGATGGAGATGGAACTGTTTGCAATATAATGGTTGACTTTCAAAGTATAACTGATTATATAACACATTTTTTAGAAGTCTGTGTATTTTTTTCTTCAGTATTCATGTCATGAGAAGCACATATGCATTGATTTTAAGCACATATGGGCAGCAGAAATCATGGATTTACCTTTTTTTTCCACCCTCAGAGATTTTTAACACTTTCCTTCGTGATATTTTTCAGTTTACATGGTTAGCTTGACTTTGTTGAAGATCAGAGTAGAGAAAAAAAAATCCCTAAGTAGCATGCAAATGTCTTTCATTGACTCGCAAATGTTTGTGCTCTTAGTTTGTTTAGACTGGTTGAGTTGAGAGTGAATCTGTGCTCACTAGTGACACTAAGGGCACACTTAAGAACAAATAATTAACCAAAACTTGACTTGAAGTGGTCTGTAGTCTAACTGAGTAGCAAATATGACTTTCCTCCCCACAGTGTAAATTGAAAATGCACAGATCAGCAGCAGTGACAAGTTTGAATCTGAATTTGTTTTCATTGCTCGAGGAGTGTTAAATCTTTTTCAGACTGACAGCCAGGGATTGTCTGTGCATGTTCCGTCTGTTGATACTGTACGTGCACATACTTCACTGTATGTGGTGTTTTATGTAACATACGTGAGAAGGGTTGGCTGGGGGGGAAACATGATGCCACTCCCACTTACTGATTACCATCAGTCAGGAAAATATCTGTTCAGCATCAGCCATTAACAGGCATTACAGTGCGAAGGGAGTTGGCAACTGGCAAGCATAATTTTTTCTCTTATGAGGAGGTTTTCTGGCATTCAGCTGCGGGTCTTTGCTTACATAGACAGCTGACTTCGTACTAGTTTTATCAGAATACTGGAATTTGGTCTCGTAATCTCGAAAAAAATAAGATCTGCCACGGCACCAATGGGAGCAAGAAAAGCCACCAACCAGACTGTTTCCAATCTTGAGTTTGACAACGTTTGCAAAGAGGGTCAATCTGACAGTCAGATCTGACAGTGGCCTTTATGGCTCTCTTAGTTTAACAGTTCCATGTTTTGCTCTAAGAATCACTTCGAGGTTTACAGGGAAGTAGATGTTTGCCCTTTGCATGCTCTTTCACTTCTTCCCTGCCTTCCTCATCTTACACTCTTTCCTCAATTTCACTCCTGTCATGTAGCACATGCCCTGTAAATCTGATTTTGAAAAGCAAGTTTAGCTTCCAGAAATAAATTCCTAAAATGGCTGTAGATTTCAAAGAAAGTTTGCCTGAGGTCTTTTGCAACACTGTCGAAAATATTGCATCAGTTGCCTTGACAACACTCTCCCCCTCACATCAGCCAAATGGCTTTTTACTTTGGTGTTGCTTCTTGTTTGCATTTCTTGTGAAACTATCTGCAAAGAAAAAACGGATGAACAAGATTACTTTTTTTTCTTTTATCATTTTCAGGACTATCCTCTTATCCAGACATGTGTACAACAGCTGTTCCTCTCTGCAGATTTGTAGTTAAGTGAGGGCCAGCAGAAAAGTAGAACAAGATGGGTACAGATGTTAAAAGTTTCGAGGGAAGCGTTTGCTTCTAAGGAACTCCTGCACCATTGCAAACCTGGGAGCCTGACTGCTTTGCCAGAGAATATGTTACACCATTTTCTTATCTGTCTTAAGCATAACACCAAAATTCTGGAGAAACTCAACCCACGAGAGAAACGAGCAGAGATTCTGTGTGCTGTCACCATCATTGAGTCAGGGGAAATTTTGTGATAATAGAGCATAACAGAGGTCCTGCACTCACTTATAAACTAATAAAGGAACAACAACACATTGAAGAAACCAGGCAAACCAGAGCAGAAGAGAGAATGGCAGTTATTTTACTTGGAGGACAGGTTTGATAGATTTCCATTGTCTTCAACACAGTTCTATATTGGTCCATGTTCAAAAAACACCTGTCCATACCTGCCCTCTCAGCACCTGGCATATCTTATCCTGTCTTGTCCTTTCCTCAGCGCTTTTCAGAAACACCAGGCAGGGGTCAGGACTCGGGAACATTTGGGTTGTAAATGCAACAGGCCTCTTTTCCAGGAATGCGACAGGGGTGTTACAGCTTGCAACAACAGGCAAAACTCTGTTTGAGCTGAGCAATAGTACTGGCTGTAAAATACAAGGGGAGTGATTTGGTCATTTAATTTGTAGTTTCGGACTGTGGTAATGGTTATCTGGGCGAGCACCCATTAAGCAGCTTGTGGTACCACACTAGAAGCTAAATTAGTACCAGTAAGATTACTTTTAGCAGAGAGAAGGACTTCAGAGTTATTTATAAAGCTTTATAGTCACTGTCCATGAGGAGTAGAAGCTTCACTTTATTCTAGTTCTGGAAAAACTTCATTGAATACAAGTCACTGCCACTTGCACACACTTTATATTGAAGAACACAACTGCCACACAAATGACTATATATATTTAACCCATTTGTTGAGTTTAGTCAAGCCAACTGACCACATGGACCACACATGCATAAACACAACGGGTCTAATCTTTGTAATTATCATGCCAGTTGGTGGAAATGTATTCATTCTGCATAGCATAGAAGAAGCTTGTCCCCATGTTGTGGGTGTATTTTCTAGTTTGCAAGAAGTCAACATATCCATTCAGTATCTTCAAGTAGGCTTGATTTTTTATCTTAAAATGTAGCATTCTTTATTTCTACATCTGAGGAGTATGTTTTCTGATTTATTCCCCACCTGATCCCAACTCTCGGCAACTTCTGCAGCTCTCCTATCTTGACGTTATGTTGAGAATATTTATAAAATTCTTTTACACCCCCCAGCCAAAAAGTAAGATGAGACATGTGTTGCTCTGTGAATTTTGATCCAGTCTTACTGTGAAATGTTTGATATACAGGCCCCGACTTCTATACTCACACCCAGCGTGGTACATTCCAGCATAATAACTATGATTGTAAATGTTAAAAATAAATACGCAGGAAATGTCTTCTTTCTTTTTTGACCAAGAGAATTCACAGTGACTTGCTACACAAGTTGAAGGCATGTCACAGCCCCTCTGCAGGACTGATGGTAAATTACAATATGGCATGG
>OMNN01098753.1:16303-34139 GCA_900302755.1 Chromis chromis
GAGAGAGAGGTTAGTGCATGGCTGGCTCTTAAATAACCTACAAGCACCTGGGGCCCACAGGTGCTCCTGATTACCCCAATCAGCGACAGAACACAGACAAACCATCAGAGCCACACTCCAGATGACCCCAGGGGTCATCACAACTCACACCCAGCGTGGTACATTCCAGCATAATAACTATGATTGTAAATGTTAAAAATAAATACGCAGGAAATGTCTTCTTTCTTTTTTGACCAAGAGAATTCACAGTGACTTGCTACACAAGTTGAAGGCATGTCACAGCCCCTCTGCAGGACTGATGGTAAATTACAATATGGCATGGTTGTCTTGGATGTTTGCCCCATTAAAAGGATCTATTTGTCACAAATAAGCCAAATTCCACCTTCCATTGTGTTGGTTTTACAAAGGGCTGATAATGTCTTTGGCAAACAGATGTGGTGTTGGCTGTTAAACACTTTGTTCAAATGGGTGCACTGGCACTTTGTCCTGGAAATATGTCATGCATGTTATCTGCTTCTGGATTATGTTGGTGTCTTAGTGTCAGTTTGGCTTAAGGCACTGGCACAGTATTGTGGTAACAACAGAAAGTCGACTAGTATTTTGTCAGCTGGTGTCATGTCAGTGAGATGATTTCTTTTTCACCTGCAGCAGATTCCTCACTAAGGTATTACTACACTTTCAAACAAGGTGCCAATTCCGTGCTTCAGATCCTGTGTTTCTCTAAGCCTTTGATTATGTAGTTGTGCAGACAGAAGTATGTGTGCGCGTGTGCATGCATTTTGGAAGTATAGATGTGTATGCATGTGCTTGTTTTACACAGGCAATAGTAAGCAATAATCACTGAGAAGTGGTGTGGTAAAACAGAATTGGACAAACCCCAAAATGAGAAAGTGGGGCAGAGTCACTTTTTCACAAAGAAAGTTGCTCTCAGTGGGACTGGACTGTGAACAGAGAGTCTCTGCCATGTGATACATCATTATTTTGTCCTGCTTTTTCAGCTTCAGCCCTGTTGTTGGCTTTGTTGTAGCTGAAAGTCAACACAGCTCAAGTTTAGTTTGCCCTAGATAATGATATTACTCATACAATGTGGCAACTTCTCACAAAAAAGGCATAATAAACTTTGAAACAATGGGCTTTCTGAACTAAAACCGACTTTCATTTAGTTCCTATTTGCTTGTAATGGTTTCTTTTATATGTAAAATGTGACTGAATTGTGTGTGACGGATGTAACATGTTGTACTTGGATTGAGGTCACAATTTTGGTGCAAACTCTGGTTTATTATTCTAATACAAAAGACACTGAGCTTTACTGGTCCTGGTCCATTAGGCATCTTGTGGCCATGTTGATCTCCAGAGTAGAATTACGACATGAAAAACAAACTTTTATTGAGCTTACATGCACTGGATGGATAATGAGATCTAGTATATACCCCATACCCTACTCTTACTAGATACAGAATGCTCTATAACAAAAATACACTTCTCTTTTTTCCACACTGTCCCTTTATTTTTCTTTGTTAATGAAAACTGGGCACCGGAGGCAGTGGTTACTCATTTAGAGGAAACATGCTGGAAACTTCAAATATTGTTAGCTAATTTAGCACGGAAACACAGGATCATTGTAAAAACTGGTGACTCAGACAAACTGCAAGTTAAGAATAAGAGGATCGAAATAGGGTTTGTCAGCTTTTTGCAGTCATTGTGAAAGAAAAGCACAGCGTCAGTTCTGGAGGACAAAGGATAAATATGGTTGCAAGATGTGTTAAAAAGAGAAGAGAGGAGCAGAACAATATGAGAATAATACATGCTTTATCCCTAAATCTATACTGACTGCAGAGTGTTTAATACACTTTGGCAAAAGTTTTTCATTTTGCATTCTTTTGTGAAATCATGTGATTGTGTTTGTCATTGCAGGTTATTGACAAGGCAAAATGTGGAAGTTCCTGTTTTTCACCTCCTGGGTTCTGCTCTGCTGCTGCTGGACCACGAAGGGAGAAATCTTCACCTCCATTAGTAAGTTTAAAAATCTTTCCTATTTGTATGTTTGCTTTTAAATCATACTTTCCATCTTCTTTTTGTCAGACTTGTTTGTTGCTTTTATGTCATGCTTCCTTATAATAATAATCTAACATTTATTGATACCCAGGGGGATCATTAAAGGTTAGATTATTGTTAGATTATTATTGTAAGTTAAATTATAAATTCCTTCTCTGCATTTCCCATCCTATTCAAAGTTAACCTTAACTATACATACTAGGAACAGTGGGCTGCCGCGGTGCAGTGCCCGAGGAGCAGTCAGGAGTTACGGGCAAACAGTGGTGGTGACTGGGACAAGCGGTCGCTCTCACTTTCCCATCTCAACCTTTTGCCAGTCCAGCGGCGACCCACCAGTTACAAGTTCACTTCACAAACCACTAGGCCACCACTGCCCATTATTGTGATATAGGTACCATGGCAGTAATCCTGGAAAACAAATCCTACTTTTGGAAAGCGTCAAAATCATGTCACTGACACGTTTTTACAAATATTACTAATATCTGTTGCATCAAACGTCAACAGAACCAATAGAAAATGAAACGCATCTCTTCCACCAACAGTCCCCTATAAGATGCATTAATATTAGCAGGAGTTTAACCATATGGTGTAACTTTTGTCAACAGATTTTCTAAAGAAATTTGACTGAATGAGAGAAAAACATCTGCTTCCACTTTTAGAGGCACAGAGTATGAAGTCATGTTTAAAATTAGCACAATGTCTGTTTAATGTACATGTGTTTGTAATGTGGAAGCTTTTATGGTCCCCAGCCAGAAGCTTGGTCTGTCTCTTACTGTAGCTGAACTCACAAACTGGATGTCCTGACCAAAGTGTTCACCTCTGCTTGAGTCACTTTTTCATAAAATAATCATTCATTATTTCTTTCCACATTAGAATGGAGTTAAGTGACAATACGTACTGTATTAGGTGAAGGCATAAAGAAGTTCATACACTGTTAATGATGCTGATCAGGTACAGTTATCAGTATTATTACAGGATATTTGAGGCCAGCAGGTATACTGTAGGTATAGTAGGCTAGGAAACATTTACTCTAATTTACAGGTTTTGACTTTTTAGCCACTGTAGATTTATTTTTTTTATTGTCTGTATGCCATCCTTTAATAATTTGTAAATTTTATGTTGATTTTGCATTATTTGCTATCTTAACCCAACCTATCAACTGTCACTAAGTGGTTGGAATTACTTATGATCCACTGATGACACTTAAATTGACTGATTATGCATTAGTGTAATCTTTATGTTCAAGCTCTACTGTCAGTGTCAATCCTCCTCAAGTGCCCCAGGGCCTTGAGTGCTATTTTAGGAAAACATATCATGCATTTGTTCCTGAATGCAGCCACACCCACCTACTGGCAGTGTATCATTATTGAACTAATCCCTGCCCCTTTGGCCACTAAAAAAACACAAAAAAGCAGAGCGAGATGATCCTTGAACTGCACAAGGATATTTAGTCGTTCAGGAATGCATGTCAGTGCTTAGCAGTAAAAATGTTTTAAACAGAGGATGTGGCCAGAAGGGCAGTAAAATCTGAGTTTATTTTGTCCTGAATAATGTTAAAGGGAAGTAATTCTGGTCCGTTGATACTTTTTTTTTTAAATCTGGGAAAAAATGTGGACAGTGCTTAAACAGACATAATTTCTGTAGATGTGATTAATCCCTTGACCCCACTTTAACAGAAATTACAACTTATATAATTCAAATGATGCTCATATATTTAGTTTTAGCCTTGTGTGCAGTTACCTTCCTTTGTGTGGTATTTTGGGAAAAGGATTGCTGATTTACATAAACTCCAGTCACTTAAATTACATTGATTTAATGCACTTGGCTGGTCAGTTATGCGGGTTGCATGCAGACACAATGAAAGTGTTTCATTATCCCCTTTCTCTGGCAACCCCTTTGAATTAATTATGGCTGAGCGTTTCCATGAAAATGTTTACTAAGCAAGCTACACCCCAACCGTCTCCTCAAAGGCTCATGGATAAAACGCCAACTTTAGCTTGCTGAGTAATTCTATACTATCAAAGCCCCACAGTTTGTGGCTGAGGATTTATTTTACCTCAGCCTAAGGGGGGAAACGTGCTACCAGAAATAGATTTTAAAATCTTAAAAGCAAACAACAACAGATATAAAACCGGTAAAATGGGTAGGTTTTTCTCTCAAATACTAACTCTGCACATTATCTGAAACTGAAAGCAGTAATACAAGACAGAGTGATGATGATGTTATCTTCAGGGACTTATTTATAATAATTGTCTGTGTCTCTGCAGGCCAAATGACAGACCTGCTCTACACAGAAAAGGAGTTGGTCCAGTCTCTGAGGGAGTACATCAAAGCAGAGGAGTCCAAGCTTACTGCTGTCAAAAGGTACATCCTGAGCCCTGCAACTTTTTCTTAAACAACCCAACTGTGAACTAAGTACCTTAAACTCAAGTATTGTAGCAATGTCCAATTTTCAGGCACTCATATTTTACACATTATAAAAGATTATAATTCACAGGAGTGATATATTAAATCAGAAATTTGTTTCCGTCCCATCAATAATCCTCAAAGAGATTTGTTCATACTGATGGTTTTCGATTTATTTATTGAACAGTACATGGTTTACATATTGTAAAGCAACTTGAGTCTCTTTTTTTTGCCAACATGTTTTCACTAGACCTTTCCATATGACGGGAAAATAGCAAAATATCTGCTTTCACTTATGTAGTTTATGTCAATGTGAAGTCATGTCTAAATATCTGCAGATATATATGTGTGTTTTTAGCTTTTGCAGTTGTAGAAACGTTTTCTCTCTTTGTCTCTTAGCTGGGCCAAGAAACTAGATGCTCTGACCAGAGTGTCCACCTCGGACCCAGAGGGCTACCTGGCTCACCCAGTAAACGCCTACAAACTGATGAAGAGACTCAACACAGAGTGGTCTGAACTGGAGAGCCTGGTGCTTCAGAACCCATCTGATGGTGAGGAAATATGCATGTTGTCTTTAGATAAGAAAAGTTAGCCTAGTTTGGTTTATTTGTATTAAAACGACTCAGAGAACCAGTCTATGGCCTGATTGTAAATATCCACACATTGGCTGCCTATGTGGGGCCTATCAGACCAAATCATACTAAAAACTAATATTGTTTTCATCCAAACTAGTTCCTTTTTCACTTTCTCTCTCCATTTATTAATAATATTTTTTAGGATTTTGCTCATCTTTTGAATTATTTCTGTCTCATCAGATATGGCTTTACATCAGTTTATGTGTCGTCAGTGTTCCCTGTCCAATAACACTGTACACATTTCTACCATGTTGTAGCATATAACGTATTTGAAGGGAACCTTTTTTTAAACTTTCTTTATTGGGTTTCTGTCCGCATGAGCAGAGAGCGAGTGGTGAACAGCAAATATAAAATCCAGCGCGGTTGTGTGATTACAGCTAATACTGCAGAGTGGAAATTTCTGCTGTGCAGCTCTGCTCCCTCAATGAACAAATGAGACCAGAGTCTGTCATGTTTAAGCTGCAGCTGTTCCTCATCTCTGCATATTTTGGCCATGTCCTGCCTTTCTCTGTGTGTGTGTTTGGACCAGAAAGTGTATGCATGTTTAGACTTGGGTCATCTGCCTCATCTGTGTGAGGCAGATAAACTGAGCATGAGTGTGTCTTATGAATGCTTCTGTGTACGTGGCCATTAGTTGGAGTGAGAGTAAAGAGGCTGGATGTAATTTTATAAACATAAGCAGATAGAAGATATACAGTATTTTGATTTAGTTTATTGCGCAGTGCTTTTTCCTTTTCCCTCTGTATGCTTTGGCAACGCAAACGCATTCACTTGTCATGGAAATTAAGCAAGTTAAAAGAAAAATTTACAGAGAGAAAGAGAGATTTTCTGAGGTGTTGGTGGAGAGCTAAAGCTAAAAGGAGAATGTATGTAATGGGACAGGAAATGCTGCAAGTATTGAGCAGTGATAGTGTTTATTATTTGACAAATGTGTTGATAAGAGAGTAGAAAAAAACTGATGCAAAAATTGATATGTCAATGTTGTGTTCAAAATCTGTTTGTGGTAGCCCCAGGTGGAAACTAATATATTATTCCAGCTTTGATACATTTAATTTGCTTGATTAAAATCACTGTCATGTATGTTTTACTATACGTGGAATTGATCATTAACTAAAGTTACATGTAAGCATGCATGTAAGTATTAAAACATAAATCAAAGAAGTCTAATGCTGGTCCCCATGTTCTTGTATCAGGTTTGCTTTCATCAAGTATCCTCACTTCCAAGACTCCTTTATATGTACAGTATGTGCTATATTTAAACATGGCCTTGCATGCTTAACAGGTTTGACTGTCCATTAAAGTAATGTTACTCTGTGTTCTTCTGAGTGAGTGAGACAAAGCAGATCTGACTTTTAATAATTTAAAACGTATGTTAAAGCCACTTTTTTGTGTTGGTTTCAAATACTATTTTCACAATTTGCTAATTAATTGAGGAGATCTTCTTTTTTTGCCTATTAGTCGATGTCTACCAACAAAAATTTTTTTTTTGATTTACTGTAATTAATTTGATGATTAGCTGTAATTGAAGGAAGTTGAACATTAACATGGCTGATGTCATCCTTTGGTGAGCCATTAATACACTACCCTTTTTCCATTATCTTTACCATCCACTTTAATACTTTCTTACATTCTGTCCAGGGTTCGTTTCCAACATGTCCATACACAGACAGTACTTCCCAGATGAGGAAGATGAGACGGGTGCAGCCAAAGCGCTGATGCGTCTTCAGGACACATACCAACTGGATTCTGAAGCCTTCTCCAAAGGAAAGCTGCCAGGTAACCAAGGAGTGTGCGCTGATTGTGCAAAAATGCATGAATATGTTAAGTCGGCTAAAGAAATGTGTTCAACAACCCTCTAAAAAGAAAGGGAGGAGGCAAACTACACCCACCCACGAGGATTTTGTACTGGTGTGTCTGTATGTGTTTTTACTTGTCTTTCAGTTCTCACTTGTTCAAGAGTTAAAATTTAGTTTTAAGTTGAAGTTACTGTTGCTTTAAGGTTGGCTTGGCATTAAGTGTAATGCTGTGGGACATGACTGGATTTGCAATTAAGTGTCTGTGGGGTTGGGTAACTCATTAAAAGACCAATATTATGCTACCAGCAGGAGTTACCAAAGACAGAAAGCCTCAAATTGTACACTTACTTGCTCAGTTGGAACTGCAGTCCCATTCCAGTGGCATCTAGACACAAGTGGGATTCAACACAGGTATTGACATGTGTTTACTTGTGCATACGTTTGCAGGTATGTGTCTCATACATGCTCAGTTAAGGCACAAGCTTATTTGCATCTGTGTATCTGCTACAGTTGACTTGGCTTTTCGTGTTGAGCCAGGATTGAGTAACCTCAGCTAACAAACTCTGCATATCTCAAAATGTCAACCCAAAAAAACAAAAAACAAAATATCACGGAAATGTGAAAAAAAAGGGGACAGATTAGATGTTTACTAGGGAAAAAACTGATTTATGTTTTTAATTTTGGATGTTGTTTGATGCTACAAAAACTTACTTTATTTCATAAGCTAGTCAAAACATCTCTTAATATCCCATCAACCCCAACACAAACAATACAAGAGCAGATGTATAATACAGATAATTAGCCTTAATAAACTAATGCACTTAATGTATTAGCTTATGCTATGCATCCAAATGAATGAGGCTCAATATCTCCAAAATAGAGTTTGCTCAGGAGGTGGAACAGGATGTCTACAAATCACAAGGGGATTAGTCACATCAGAGTGTTGGCGCCTGAATGGATGAAAGCAAGACAATTGATAAAGCACTTGGCTAAAAGCACAATATACACCCATTTACCCAACAGTATAAGAGATGCATGAAATCAAGTGATGCATGTTTAGATGAATTATAAAAATGAGTTACATTTTACTTAAAGGACACCTATTTAGCAATTTATAGCCCTGTATAAACATTTAATAAGTGGGTTATAACACACTATAAGGTTGTATTATTAAGTGCATATTAATATACAACAAATGTAACTTTCACTATAAATACATATTTTATAGTGGTTTTACTGTAACAATACATGATGCCTCTGGACACATCTTCAGTGATGTTCCTGGAATCTTCGGGTGTTTTGGGTCTTTCAACATCATACACCCTCCTCCAGGTGACCCAGCCAGGGTTGATCAGACACCCGCATGTGTCCAGATGGCTAGCTACCATGACTCCATCTTGAGGCTTTTTCTGCTGCTTCGGTGGTACTGCGTATGGCTCTCCTCTTCCTCTCTCCCTCGATGCTCAACTGGCTGAATGCTCTGCCTAAGGAACGGGCTACAAAACCCCTGCATCCCACTTCCACTGAAAGACACCTTGCTCTCCATCGCGCTGACAGCTGTTGAGCAGCTCTGCATATTTGGAGAGATTCCGTTCGTTTACTAATTTATACCATCCTCCATCCTGTGTGACAGTCACGCTTTTGATGATATCTCATGTGGTAAAACTGCATCGCGTGTTTTAAATCTATTACATAGTGAGTATTAAACTAATACCAGACTTTAGAACATTGTGTTACAAATCAAATCACCATATATGTAGGAAAATTTGCAATTGGATAGTTTCACAAATCATTCAGCCCTAATTACAGCTATGTTTTATTATATTGTGATTCATTATACATTTATACACCTGCATCCACTTATAGGTATATGGTTGTTGACAAATACATTAATATATGATTATGTATTCTTTTAACTACATTATAGTGTGTTAAAACCCATTTAATATATTGCACGTGTGCTAAATGCTAAAAAGAAGGACTTTAAGTGTTGCTGAAAAATTGTTTGGCTATGTTGGCTATTAATTAAGAAGAAATGTCAGCACTGAATATATTTTTTTGAAAAATGCTGGCTCCCTAGTATATATCTTTGCAGATACTTAGTGCAATAATAACTCAAATATTGCGGTTCTTATGTAAAATAGATTTTTAGTAGGTCCTATTCCTAACTAAACATATTTCACTGAAATGAAAAGTGATAAAAGCAAACAAACACCAACCAACAGCATCTAATAACTTGATTTTGAAAGTGTAAAATGCCACGTGATAAATATGTTCTGAAACTATTGTTTTGGTCATTAATTAAGTTTTATTTAATCCCTCCCCAGGTCTGCACTCCAATGCCTTACTGACAGTGGACGACTGCTTCGACATGGGAAAGACGGCGTATAACGATGCAGACTATTACCATGCGGTTCTGTGGATGCAGCAGTCCTTGAAGCAGCTGGATGGTGGAGAGGAAGCAGTGGTTTCCAAGGCAGACATTTTGGATTACCTTAGCTACTCAGTTTACCAAATGGGTGACCTACCTCGAGCCATTGAACTGACACGGCGGCTGGTGGCTATTGGTAAGGTGCAGCACGGACAAGTGAAAAGTATGCACACCAATACGTGTTATTCATACTCTCATTCGTTGATCTCAGCCCGAGTCAGACACAGTGTTTCTCTGTCTTGTAACCACAAACAAGGGGTGAAAGGGTTCATGGATTCATGGGGTCAACTTTTGAAAAACTAAAATGGCACCTTTAACACATGTTTAAGGACCACTGTTGAGTTTTCCGGTTGCTTCCCATGACACATACAGACATCAGTCAGCTGACCACTACAACCACAGTCCTCTCCTCTGATGTAATTGATGGTTTGTCTTCTTCCTCTTTCTCTAATCACTATAGTCCACCCTCCTCTCTGGCTGCAGTGCTGCTCTGGGTCTTGCCAGAGCAGGAGGGTGTTGTCCTTTCAAAGTAAGGGCTTGTGGCTTCAAACTGTTATTTTAGTCTCCGCATCAAGGCGTCTCTTGACAGCTCCAGGCCAAATTCTTTTAGAGCTGTGGTATTCTTGTTTTCAATTGAAATGAACTGATATACCCTAGAGCAGAGGTAGCAGATGTAGACCTGCCATCAAATGTTACAAAAATAGCATAATGAACACTGAAAATGCACACACAGCATCTCCTGCACACAGAATTACCCCAGGACATTAACTCAGTGAAACTGTAACTTGGTGTTTTGTACAAGTACTGCAACAACATTGAGATGTGTGTTAATTAGTAATCTTTGTTCAGAGTCGGGCACACTGTTTTATCATGTTTCCAGTCTTTATGCTAAGCTAAGTTTACTGACTGTTGGCTGCACTTTTATATTGTACAACACATATTTGCATAAGTGTTGACTGTTTCTTTAAATCACATCACTATAAAATACTTAAGCAGTACCACAGAGCATAACCCTAACCCAGCAGTGAATTAAAATGCACACAGTTGGGCACATACAGTATGAAAACTCATTAACGGGACTGCACTATAAACAACAGGCTAGATTATACAAGGAAGAGCACACTGGAAATGCAAGAAAAGGAGTGGAAGGAAGACAAAAAAATGTGGCTGTCTAGTTCCAACATTAATATCACTTTAGCAAGCACCAGTTAATTACATCAACATCTCAGTAGGAAGCTGTGAAGATTCTCAGTCATCCAGGTCATGGTTATCCTCTAGTTTCAATCGTAGCATCTGGACTTGGTTGAGTTAGCTCGAAGACGTTTCACCTCTCATCCAAGAGGCTTCATCAGTTCTAAACTGACTGGTTGGGAGTTCCAGATTTTTATACTCTACAGGAGCCATTAACACTATTGAAGCTTTTGTCTGCTGGGTGAGTGTCCTTCATTATGCGAGTCGTTAGGTCATTCACTCTCACAATGAGGTTCGTTAGGGGCCCTAGAGGCCAGGTGAGAACGGTGCCAATGAGAGTCGTTGGGTCGTTCCCTTGCATAATGAGGTTTGTTAGGGTCATTTATGGCCAGGTTTGAAAGGTTTCTGTTTAGGAAGCTGTTGTTACACTGGGCAATTACCAACTAAATTTGTATAAATAAGTCAGTGAATTATAAGATTTCTGTAAAAGAGAACACTAAGGCGTTTGTTTTATTTCTTGTGTGCCTGTCAACACTGCTCCTAAATGGAAATGACTCCAGGCATAGAGTGGTACTGTAACTCTTTTCTTCACTGAGGGTTTGGTGTATTTCCTATAAACTCCACAAGAGGGCGTACTTGTTCCATTATCCTACTCGATTCCTCCAGCATCTCAAACACTAACCAGATCACATGTAGGTGACACAAAGGACTGACAGTGGTGAAAAAAAGTAAGCTAAAAAAAAATAGCCTGACTGCACTATAGCATACCCCCGTGTATGTAAAAGTTCTGCATTAATATGTTCATCAAAATGTTGATTAAAAATACTCTTCATGCAGAATAATTCCTGTTGGTGTGATATTATACTGTTAGATGCTCACTATGACGGGTGCATCAGCACACATGGGAAGGACATCACTGTTTAAATACAGTTTTAATACAGTATTTCAGCGCTACAGGTTTTTCTACCTCTCCGTGGGCATCTGAGACACTAACAACCAACTCTTTTTATACTGACAGACTCTTCCCACCAAAGGGCAGGAGGAAACCTCCGATATTTTGAGAGGCTACTGTTCAAGCAGCTGCAGGAGTTGAACCAGTCCTACCAGCCTGCCTCTGAGGAGCCCATCCAGCTGGGAACCTACAGCAGGCCTAAAGACCATCTCCCAGAGAGGGAGACCTATGAGGCTCTGTGCAGAGGAGAGGGGCTGCAAATGGTGAGAATAATACTGAAAACAATCAGTAAACAATAAAAGGAAGCTGTCATCTGAATGTATGAAGAAGGACTCAGGAGTGAAACTGAATTCCACAGAGATTCAGGTCGAAGAAACATAAGTAAAAAGAGCTTAAGACACAGAAATTGAACAAACAGACATTTTTCTCTAGTCCTCAGCACAGTTTAGACATTGAAGAGCCTGTGATGGGTTGGTTTCGTTGGCCCCGGTTGACCTTGCTACTGAGGAGGACGACGGCAGGACAGCGCAGTGCTGCTTCCCCTTCCTACATGGCTGCAATGGAAACACTTGTCATCATATACTAGTTAGAGTTAAGTGAATATTTAAATAAAAATTATTCTCTTGTAATTTTTAATGTTTTACCAGAATGAAGCAAGGCGTAGCCGTTTGTTCTGCCGCTACCATGACGGTAGAAGGAACCCTCGTCTTCTGCTGAAGCCCCTTAAGGAAGAAGATGAATGGGACAGCCCTCACATCGTACGATACCTGGACATCCTGTCAGATGAGGAGATTCAGAAGATTAAAGAGCTGGCAAAACCCAGGGTGAGACAAGAAATAATTATTTAATAAAATGTCACGTTTGCCTCTAAAAAAGGGCAGTGATACCCGATATCTGCTGTCTAGATGCAATCACAGCATTGTAATTGCTGACTATCCTATCAAAGGTACACCATAAGCCTGAAACAACAAAATATTTATTTAAATGAGACCAATGCAAAGAAGAATCTTTTGCCCCCAATCTTATTGCTGGTGCAGAAAAAGTGAAGTTTCTTTTTGTCTAAAGCACATTGTGATTAAATTGTGAATAGTAATCATCCTTACATCCCAAATGTATAAAAGTCTCCCTCTGAATCAGAATACAAGATAAGAATTAGGTATGTAGTATGCTACATATATAGTGTTGAATTAATGGCTTCGAGTGACAAAATGTTGACATATCTTAATGTAAAAAAATGGATAAACTCTGTGTATTGCATTTTTTTTTATTCCTGTGTGTTTAATTATTTTTTAAAGCTTGCCAGAGCTACTGTCCGTGACCCCAAAACAGGTGTCTTGACCACAGCCAACTACAGAGTATCAAAAAGGTAACGTTGAGTTTACTCTTGTGGAATTTAGTCATTAATACATGATTGTATCGCATTATCTTTTTTTTTATTCATTGTTAACACCATTTGCAGTGTAATTCATTGCACTGCTTTTGCATTTCTTTTGAGTCATTTTGAAGCCCTGTCTTTACACCTCATGATCACATTGATTAGCTTTACACAAAACACATGCCTCTGGTAAATTGTTTTGATGATGGGGCATGGACTGCAGTCAGCAAAATGCAGGTTGAATCAGGTTAAAAGCAGAACTGGTGGGTACGATTTTAACAGGTGGTGGTTGCTGCAGATAGCAAAAAGAAAAGACTGAAAAGAAAAGACTAATGACTGCAACTTTAAGATAGTGAAATAGCAAGGATAGTCTGTCAAAAACGATTTAAAAAGAGCTATAAATACTAAAGCAAATTTTTTGATGAGGCATGGGTGAGGAATCACTTGTGTCCTGGATGTGGAAGTAAAAAGGTTTCAAGGAGTGGAAGTGTTATTTAAAAGAAATAGAAGACAATTGTGGTTTCTTACAGCAAAGGAAAGTAAATGGTTCAAATGCTGCTTTAATTATTTTATAGGCTTAATTATTTTATAGGTTCAAGTCTCATCATCAACTTTATTAAATAGTTGTTTGATTAAATGAGGTGACAAGAAATCAAGATGACTTATTCCAAGCCTTGTTTACAAGACTTTGAAGTCAAATATCATTAAGCTGGATATTCAAAGTGTTTTAAGGGTTTAAGTGTGCCTCAATGTGCTCATATACATGTGTGTTTCTTCAGTGCATGGTTGGAAGCAGAGGACGATCCTGTTATTGAGAGAGTCAATCGGAGAATAGAAGACATCACCGGCCTCACAGTAGACACTGCTGAGCTACTGCAGGTAATGTTCTTTTATTCCACAGAATAACACTTTAATTACTGCATTCTCCTAAGTCTGACATGTAGCATCCAACAAACATAGTCAGTAGGTAGATACAGTAAAAAAGGTTTAGCTGGAACCCTCAGTTAAAAAAAAAAAAAGATAGGATCTTGCAAATCTAACCTGTTTTACCAAATGATGAAAGATATTCTTTTATTCTTAAACTTAAATATGAAATGGGAATAACAGTTGGTGCCTCCACTTAGCATAAAATATGACTTCCTGGATTTAAATCTGACAAAGATATATGTTTATTTACTTGTCTTCACTTTTAACAGAACACATTTTTCTTTCTTTTTTTACTGGAGGTGCAACAATAACTATTAACTATTAACACAATCAATAGCCATTTTGATAATCAATTAATCAAGATGAGTAATTGTTTTGAGAAATAAAGTCACAATTATTTGATTCTAGCTTCATAAATATGAATATTTTCTGATTTATTTACTCCTGTGTGACAGTAAACTGAATATGTTTGCGTTGTGGACAAAAAAATCAATAAAAAAATCAAGCGATAGCAAAAAACGAGCTTTAAAAAAAAATGTCCAATGACAATCTCCCGGTTGTAATCGTTAGCAAGCACACACATGTTTCTGTTCTGTTTTCTCATCTAAAAGTATCTTAACCAGCCAATTCAGCATTCATTTTAGCTTTAACTTTGCATACAACGTCAACACGCAACAATACAAAGCAACATACAGTTCAAAATTACTCGCACAGAGGTATTTACATTCCACAATCCTTCCAGTATCCTTTACCAATTAGTAAACTGCATCCACTATGGTAATGGACATAATTCTCCAAAAGCTTTAGAAATGGTCACACTGTAGGTCTGCTTATCATTTACAGTCTGTTCCATTAGCCTCTGAACTCACACTTAAGGCTCACCTTTATCCCACCCGTTTAACCCCAACACCTTGTTGTTTGGGCTGACAGCTCAATAAGAACCAGTAAGAATAAAGACATGTCAAGACAGTCTGACACTGACCTCTTAAACTAAACGCACTACTATTATGTGTAAAGCAAACAGACTCTTTGAAGTGCAATTGACTTTTTTACAAGCAGCAAAGATTTCTTCAGCTACTGTTTTTAACATTTTAAAGGTACTTTGAGCTGTAGTTAAACACTGTAAAACAACTAGCAACTATTTAAATGTTTCTAAAACTATTTACTGCTGTTGCTCACTTTGTTATTCTTGTCTATAAATGCATCTTTAGACTGGGATCAGCCCTCCCCTCATATGGCTCTTCTTCCTGAGGTTGTTGATGTTGTCAAACTCTCTTGGGATGTGTAGGATTTCTAACTCACTTGCCAACATCTTTGCTCTGGCAAGCTTCAACAAAATACTACATTGTGTCAAGCGCGATGGTCACATGTTGCTTTGTAGGATGTCCAAGTTGGCCTATAATTTGGAAACTCTATACATCCCAAAAACATATCAAGCCAAGAAAGAAAACATGCAGTAAAGTCAGTAGATTTAGATAGTAGCCATTTAGATAGAGACATGTACCTTTCAGCAGGGGAAGATTTATACATGAGAATAAATAAATGAATAGTAAATGCAAGAATTTTTTAAAAAACGTTTTAATGAAGTTGCTAGAACATTTACAATGTTTCAATACAGTTCACTGTAAATATAGTTTATGTTTCTTCCGACTAGAATACATATTAATTTCTTTTTATTTAAAAAAAAACAACAAGAAAAACAATGCTCACATGTTGTTAAAAAGACTGTAGTAGACAATGAAAAATAAAGCAAAATAAAGATAACTTTGGGCAGAAAGACATTAAAATGGTATAAATGAATAACACAAACACAAGAGTAAGACAAAGGATTATATATAGTCAGGTCCAGAAGAATTTAGACAGTGACACATGATTCATAATTTTGCCTCTGTACACCACCACAATGGATCTGAAATGAAGCATTTAAGATGTGATTGAAATGTGGACTTCAAGCTTTACTTCAATGGGTTCATTAACAATGTTATCTTCACTATTTAGAAATTAGAGCCATTTTCCCTCCATTTTCACAGATTTAAAATTCATTTGACAACTGACTTATCATGATCAATTGTGCTGGGTTTCCTTGTTATTTATTATTATTTATTATGACGAGTTAATGAGATTAAAGGTCTAGATTAGATTTTAATTATTGAATTTGCATTTGGTAGCTGTTTTGGGGTGAAAGAGGCCATCATTAGGTTGAAAAAACATCCCCCAAAAAAACAGACCTATGAGATATAGCAGAATCTTTCAACAATTAGGTCCAATCTTTAAAATGAGGAATTTACTGCCAAGTTCAGCAACACCAAAAGGCCTGGAAAACCACAGTGACAACTAATTTGGTGCAACATTCAAAATTTGTCTTTATTAACTAATTGTTCTGCCTAAACAGGAGACTTTCTGAATATACACATTTGTGGTTTTAGGTTGTAGTTCATTTGTGCAAGTTATTTCATACAACAGAACAACAAACAGTATAGTATCCAGTGAACAGAAGGGCTGATTCATTACCTTTTTCTGTGAATCACATTTGTCAATGACTGACCAGGTTGCAAACTATGGAGTTGGAGGACAGTATGAGCCGCATTATGACTTCTCGAGGGTGAGTTCACTTTTGGGTGAAAGTTTGTGCGTGTGTGTGAAAATTTCACTTGATATGCTTCCCACTTCTTCTAAAGTTTCTTTAAGTATGCCTGACCATTACTGTGGACATCTAAGCAATGTTTTCTCAGTGTCCTATATCTGGCAACCATCCATTAATATCATGTAATCTATAGCTTTATTTACTTTACCTGTGCAGCCGCTTTTTTGTTATGAAGAAGGCCATTGCAATAAATCATGCTTTCTTATTCCTTTACTCCTCAAGAATGTACAAATAATGAACATGATGAATGGTAATGTGTACAATGGATACCCCTTAAAGAAATAGCTTAATTATTAGAAAAGTTCTCCTTATGTTCTCATGTGCATTATGTACTTTTAAGCGTACAGTTTGAAGCTGGTTTAACTCTATTAAAAAATGTGTTCTTGTGACAGATAAGATAATTACATTTATTTTCAGTGCAGTTTGTGCCCTTTGTGGCGGACTCCTCGTAAGAGTCTTTTTGGTTATTGGTTAAACATATAAACATCTGTTGCAGCGTCCTTTAGACGGCACTTTCAAGGTCGATGGAAATAGACTTGCTACCTTCCTAAACTACGTAAGTAACGCGTGTGCGAGTGTGCCGTTTTCTGATCATGTATTTTCACTCTTAAATTTTATCTCTGTAGAAAGATGAACCTGATGCTTTCAAAAGATTAGGCACTGGAAATCGTGTGGCAACTTTTTTAAACTACGTAAGTACGTGCATCCAGTCGCCGTTGATTGAAGGCCGGTGGTTACAATCACCTGAAATCTCCTCTACATCCTTTTGTTTTGCTTCACGGGCATTAGCATAAGCTCTGGCTCAATTTTGGACTTGGATTGATTGACCGTCATAGAATTGCTCTGTAGTGTGGCACTAATTGACCCCTCCGTGTGGCATTACAGTTTTATAGTTTAAAATGTAGAATTATGGGGCGAGAGGCTGTAACATTTCGACAGATTTTGGGTAGATGATACTCCAATAATGGTGAGGATAAATATCAGATCGCCTGGATGACTGAGAAACATTTGTAGATAAATATGTAAAAATACAGTTTTTCTGTCAATCAGTTCCAGTACATATTGTGGAGAGTTGTTGTTGTTGGCCATTCCCCATTAACATGCTGGTAAAGAAGCCACTTTTTAGTTTGCCCTTGCTAACACTGACCTGTAAAATAAAGAATGAGAAAATAAAAGATTTTGTTTGTACTGTTTGGATTTTTCCCCACTTGATATAACCAGCAATTGATATACTGTTTAACTTGATACACAATGTGGTTTTGTTTGGGTTTACTATTCATCTATAATGAATTTAAAACTTCTAATAAACAAGCTGAAGTTGATTTTGAGATGGAAATGGCCAAACAGTATATCAGGACAGAATACAATTAAAATTTGTTGTCTGCAAGGGATTTATGGCTAACTAGCTGCAAATGTTACAGAAT
>OMNN01098756.1:2985-14056 GCA_900302755.1 Chromis chromis
TTCTGTGCTCGGGCTGAACAATAAACCAACTTTAAATCCAAATTGCAATTTGGATTTAAAGTTGGTTTATTGTTCAGCCCGAGCACAGAACTGATCTGATCTGTTTCCTGTTGTTCTGTTAAACACAGAAACTCATCTATGAAGCGATGACAGTATCTTAGTGATCTGGTGGGACCAATCAGCCCAGTGCAGCGAGAGGTCACCATCAGGATGGTTTACAGCTGAGGATGGAGGGAGAGAAATGGTGTCTCTACATGACATAGACTAATCAATCAGATCAGTGGAGGTGCACTGGTGTATCCAGGTAGTGTATTACACACGGGCTAGTGACAGAGTCTACATATTAAAGGTCTAAGCAGACAAAACTTCATGCAGGCGAGCAAAACAACATGACTGGCAGTGAATAAAGAGGACTCAGAAACAACAGCTATTCTCATTGTTGTGTGGAGAGCGTGATCATGTGCAGGTCTTTACCCAGTCAGAGGGTTAGCAGGTCTGTGGTGAATGCAGAGACTCCGATGAATCCGCTATCAAACTCTGTACAACACATCCATGCAACAAACCGCACGACTAATACGAGTCCGGCTGGAAACTCTCGTCTCGTCTTGTAGTTCCGTCCTACAATGAGAGGATCGAAATGGAAACCGAGCGTGTTGAACAGTGAGAGGCTCCCCCTGGCGGTGCAACCAGGTATTACAGCTGATCTACAATACATTTTAATACATGCAATCCCATGTCTTGTGTGATCTTAATGTGTGTGTTTTTGTTTGTTTTACCAGAGTAGAATCAGCTGGGACAGCATCAGTCCATCTCTCCATACCATAAAATACAGATAGACTTCTGTTTCACACTGGAGGAAAACTGTGATGGTAATGAGATCATCAGTGTACCTTCTCATTGTCTGTAACCAGAGTCACCAGAAGCCAACAACCCCAGCAGCAAAGGGTTGGGATTTACATGGTTAGAAGAAGAAAAAGAAAGGTTGTGTGAAAGTTTCATTACAATCAACATGTTAAAATACATTCTCAGCCCTGATCATCAGCCTGGCCCAAAACTGGCATGTCTCAAGAACATAATGGCCTAATCATTATTTATGACATGTATGCCCATTGTAGAGATGGCTCAGGAAGCAGCTTTTGATAATAAGTAGTGAGTACTGAGCATTTACAGCCAATAAAAAAACCACCTGGAGCTTTTTCATAAGTACCAAACTGAACTAAGAAACAAAATAACAATATTTAGGCTGAATTAAAGCCACAGCTCAAAGGCTATAAGGATATGTACTGTACACACTACTGTAGGTCTAAAATGACCTCTACCACTAGTTTAACATTAATATCCAGTTAATAATGCTTTATGTTGACGGCTGTTGGAGGATTCTTTTATTTACTACCTACTCTTACTCCTATACTGTACTGAGAGGCTCAATGTGTCATAATGTCTACTTTATCTACTTTATCAACGTAAAAATAAAACCAATCAAATACAAAATGTAAACATATGTATGGGCTGTTTTACACGAGACAAATGTTGTATGATTTGCCCAATTTTAAAGTTTTATGGCATTTTGTTCAGATCAGCTCAGAATAATCCAGATCACAGGTTAACCAGTCTGACTAAAACACTTTGAACTGCACATACTGAAGTTTTGATCCGGATCATAACCAAGACTGGATATGTGATGTAGTCAGACATCAGAATCCCTTGTTCTTCTGAAAATGATTTGATAATGGGATCAGATTACTTCTAGTCCCAGCAAATGTTTACTGCGTATCAACTGGTTTGTTCGACTTTGGTTACAAATCAGTCTTGGGATATGCACCAGCAAAGCACAGTATGTTCTGACATGATCAGCACCTTAGGGTGGGATTGATTTAAAGCTGCCAGGACCTTTCCCTCCTATGTGTTGTTTTGTGGATGGAGGAGGGGGAGAGTGTAACGTTAAAATGACCCACAGAGCCATAACATTAATGCAAAATCCACTGGAAATATCCTTTAAATGAGCAGAGCAACGAATCCTCCTGTAGTGCTTCATATGATGCTAAAACAATACTTTAGTTCATTCTTGACTTTGAGCATTGTCACTTGGAAAAACAATCCCTACTGAAGGCCTGCTCATTACTGTTCCCCCAGGACTTTCAACCATAACACACACCTTTCTTCAGAGGAAGGAGTTTGTGGAATGCCAAGTGGTAACAGAACAAGGTACTGAGCTGGCATAAAGACATCTATCTACTAGGCAACTAAGTAAACTTCATGACCAGAGAAAGATGTGGTGGGAAGCAAGTGGACCATGAGATTAAAACTTTTCACAAAAAAAGTAACGGATGTTTCAGTAAAAATTTGGAGAAAACCTTAAGACCTTTGTGGGCGGCTGTGGCTCAGGTGGTAGAGCGGGTTGTCCACTGATGGGAAGGTTGGCAGTTCGATCCCTGACCCCTCCACATGCAGAAGTGTCCTTGGGCAAGACACTGAACCCCAAGTTGCTCCCAATTGCAGGCAGGCACCTTGCATGGAAGTCTGTTGCCATTGGTGTATGAATGAGAAACACATTGTAAAGCACCTTGAGTACCACTAAGGTAGAAAGGCGCTATATAAGTACAGACCATTTAAGACAAACAACAGTACATACATTTAGTTTACATGTTGATCTTTTTGGCACAAATAAACAACAAATACTCTGTTAATTTTCCTCTTTTTTATTTGTCCTTACCAGATTACTGTTCAGATGATAAAAAATGAAAATTATAAATGTATTATAATACACATTTATTCTTTGGATTGCAGCATAGAATTACATAAAACAATTAAATTATTCAAAACCCAAACTTGTGCTCAGATTTTTTCTCTTTATAAGTCTTTATATGCGCATATATACACATACATACATAGAACAACCACTCTGATGGTGCACTCACACATACAGATGACACGTCAAGACAAACCCGCTCCACAGAATCAGCAGTAGCAGATGATTGATAATGATTAGTTAGAATGACGGGTAGTAATACTGTCGACCAGGCCGAGGCCATTTGAAACTAAACGCATCATTTTCTTCAGCTGAAAGCGTGAAAAGTTACAGGACCGGAGGGGACTTTTATTTTTGCAGAAGTAACAGCAGGAGTGAACTCCCTGATTAGCAAGCACCAAACCCTCTCCTTAAGCCTTCCATCATTACACAGCTCAGCTAAATATGGCTGCTGGTACCTTGGAGGAATAGTGATATCAACAGGCTTTCAAATGCACCAGGAGGAGGAGTTGTATCTGAGTGTTCCTGGAAAGCAGACACTGCTGAAATGTTCAGACTGCCAACAAATGGAAAAAAAAATGCACGTGCAACAAGGCTGCACTGCATCATTTGTTGGCTACATATATTGCTTGTTTGTGTTGCTTATTCTAGCATTTGAAAACACACAGGAAAGGGAAGTGGTTGCAGCCAGGTCAGTAGTGAAGCACGTGTAACTGTCAGCTGAGAAGATAAGGTGGCAGAACACTGTGGATGACCAAGAGCAGGGACAGAGGTAGTTACAGGGTGAAAACTCACTACCAGGGCAGGGATATACATTCTAGTCCAACACACATCCAGAGATCCCAGGTATCTGCTCTGCAAGCTGCTGGAGGAAGGTGGTGGGGTATAGTTTCAATTATCTGGATCTAACAAGAACCCTGTGTGGAGGTCTGGCCTTTTCTGGTTCAGGTCTGCCAGCAGCCACTAGGGGGCAACACCTTCCGTACACTCAAACAGTAGCCATTTATCTGTGTCGTTGTCGAGCACATTCAAAGTGAGCTTTTGAAATATCACAAAAAAACTAAATGATAAGTCAATGAGGCTTGTTTTAATGAACCTCTTTGGAGCCAATAAACTAAGCTCTGCAGTGTGGACACAAGGTGGCAGTATAGGCTACGTTACATATGGCTGTATTAGAGAGAGGATGGAGGTGGAAACTAGACCACAAAACCTTGAAGAAGAAGGAGCAACAAACAAAAGTTGGTCATCCATGAGAGAACACTTGATAGAGGTCGTCAGGAATGGGTTTCAATCAGAACGTTTCTTTCATGATAGTTTTATGGTATTTGACATGTTTTATGCTGTCTGAAGGTGAAGACGGTGAAAGGAGTGGAAACAGCTGATCAGTCAAATGAGTTCATCGATTTCTATAACAAAACTGTTTTGGAAAAGGTGTTTCCATCTCCCACTGTGCACTTTACCCCTCAAAATACCTCAGTTTGGTTCAAACAATGACTTTTCTTTGAAATGAGTGTTTATCTGTTTTTGCAGTAACCCAGAATGTGTTTCTATGGTTTTGGAATGACCCTCTTTAAGAACCCAGTATGCTGAGGGGTTACTGTGGAGTACAGCATGTTCAGTTAGAGCTGAGACTGTTCCTGCTAAAACCAGTGTGGTTCCAGGTTGAAGGGCAGGTTAAGGCAGGGGCTGCTCCAGACCGGTGATCCTGTCGTTAGCACAGAGCTACAGAAATGCAACAGGCAGCACAAAGATATGGGGCGCATTCCAAGAAAAATAAAAGCACTTAAGAAAACAATAGAAACCAACAAAAAAGAAGCAATGTGAAGGGCTGGAGACTCCTACAGATCTGTATAGGCTGGACTTGGATCCCAATCACATGACATGAAAAAGACCGAGTGTGGTTGTGATGGTCGCTGTCACATAACTAACACTTTGCTCTACAGTAGCAGAGGTGGAGGCCACTGAAATGAATTCTGACTTTAAATCCATCCTGATCTTAACAGTGAGTGCTACTCTTGTCTTTGTGCAGTTTCTTGTTGAAAGGGTTCTTGTTGCTCTGTAGATGATGTGCATCTATGTTAACTGAGGGCAGTTACAGGGAGGGTGTGTGCTGGAAGTAAAGACGCATGTTGTCATATCTTACCACTAGAACTGGGCTTAGTTCAGCTGTTGTGTAAAACACTCCTTCACAATGAAACCACTTTCTGTTATTCTGACTGATTGAAGGGTTAAGCACTGGGTCGGGGAGTATAGCTGAAGAATATTGCTCCAAAACCTCAAAATGTTAAACTGAAAGAAGAACAGGTAACTTGAGAACGCCGTTTCATTAAAAAAAGGTTGTATTTTCTTCTTCCATACATGTGTTCCAGTAATGAACTCTTCAATTCCGTCTGGAGACGTTTGTGCAAATTAATAGAAGCATTGATATGAAGACAGTGTGTGGAGGATACATGGTCACATGGTTTCTGAGGCACAATAACATAAAGGAACATCCAGAAGCCTGAAGTGATCTCAACCCCCTAAAAAAAAGTGTCTGAGCAGAGACCAGGACGGGAAAATCCACCGGCCACAGACCCTGGGACTTGACTTTTTTTCTTTTCTTTCAAGAGAGCAGGGAGGTCGAAAGTTTGTTGCTCTCAGCGAAAGTCCCAAGAATTGTAAGTGAAGTGACAGCTGGTGGTCATTTCCCATCTTGGCAAGGACTCACAGACACAGCTGAATCAGAGCCAGGTCCACCCATCATTCACACACACACACACACACACACACACACACACTACACACAAACACACACAAGAAAACTTCACTCCCTTCCTTCATTACCACCTAACTGTTATAAACCACAATAATATATAGATATATATATAAAAACTAACTAACCCAACAAGAGTCCAACCTACAAAACACTTCACAACCTGCCCATCGAGAACATACCAGACAGCCACCAACCGGTCAGAGGACTCCAGGGTCCTGGGCTTTAAGGCCAGATAATAAATACAGATAATAAACTAGACTATGGTGATATATTGTGCCTCGTCTCGTATTTCAATTTACTGCAACTCCAACATTATAGTTTCCTCATTTCTCTCTAGAAAATCAACACACAAGTGATTTTCAACCCAGAAAATATTCTAGCCATCTCTTCTTCAAGGCTCACGACAAAGTGCCTCATTTGTAAGAATTGTAATCATTATGTAAAAATTAAATTGGCCACTAAACCAAAAGCGCCGACTTCAGTTTGTCCATTTGAGACTCAAACACAAACTATTATGATCCGACCTAGCGCGCAGCGAGAGATAGAGAGCGTTAGATTCAATCAACTGATCCATTTACAGTTCAATTTACAATGCTAATAGCAGCAATTTTCATGAAATCATTTGTGCAATATTCATTAAAATAAAAAGGCTTTATCAATTTTCATGCGATAAAGGCATGTGTACAAGCATTTCAATATAAATAGTAAAGTCACGCCTCTCAAGTTAAGAAGACGCACGATAAAATGAATGAAAAGCATAATGTATTCATAAAGACGATAGTGTTTGGACATACCGAGTGTGTTAACAAGCACACAGTATTCCACATGATGTACTTAGAAGCATCGTTACATCACAGATTCCTTAGTATACATGGATAAACTGAATGTCACCACAGAAACAGCAACAGACAACAAAACCTCCTTCAGCAGACATCAGCAACACGTCGACTGCCATATCCAGGTTTGTCATCAACAGGATAGAAACTGAGAGCTTCTGTTGTAAATACGATTACATTGTAAAGTGTCCCGAGCAAAGAGGAAAGATTCATTTTCCAGCTTTAACTCATCTCATGCTTGTTGCTCACTTGGTGAGACTGCATCACTCCGACACCCAGACTGCACATTTTCCACTGACCTCAGTCCAATACATTTATCTTAACATTAGTTCAATCCAGAGATTTAGTGTAGCGAGAAGAAATGTCAAAGAGCTGAGCTACAGTAGTTATCACACTAGGAGCAACACACTGAGCTTCAATTGTGACCTAGGTGAAGTGGCCCTTTAGCTTATGGAAAAGTACTGCAAGCACGTGTGTATGCCATCTACATGAAACAGTGCTGCAGTGAATTTCCATAAATGAATGCATAGGGATGAGGTCAGTAAAAATGTTACAGCCTCTGTTTCCTAAAAACCTAATGCAAAACAATCCCAATATCTGTCACACCATCTCGTATTTTCTTCAGCAGATATGTCAGGAATGTTCAGTCAGTCTGAACTGCCACTGGGTTTAGTCCTTCCCAAAGTGTACTTGGAGCTTCTTCTCCCAGTTGTGTCAGTTTTTAGAAACAAGGATAAAAACTCAGTTCTTTTTAAAAAGATCAAATGCATAGAAGCAAATTAGTTCTCTTCTCCAGCTTGAAATATCCCACACAAAGTCACTTTCTTTTCCTTAACACATACTCGTGCCCATTGCCACCAACACACTGCTCAAACAGCACCTCCGGGTGTCCAAATGCCACCACTGACTTACAGGACGACCAGGGACTTTGCTTACAAGAACAGAACTCATCCAATATCTTGACATGACTGGAACAGCCCTCTGTCTTGCTGCATCATAACCACAGACACGTTCTGTTCACATACAGAAGCTTTTAATCCAACGTCTCCAGTGCAAAATTGACTTTTAAAGCCTCCCAGTACGAGCAGCTCGCTCCCATAGTGGCTTTGTCCAATGAGGACACGACTCTTTCACTTCTACACAGCTAAGCTTTAACACCAGCACGACAACAACAACAATACGAACTTACCTGTGCAACACTGTACAACAATTACAAACACGCACACACAGACACGCACACCCCACCTTGTCCTTTCCCCTCTGCAGTCCCTGAGATCACCTCACACTTAGCACAAGGCATTCTTTTCAACACAAACACAGCTAACAGAAATTAAATATACAGAAAAACCGATGCAAACCAAGCCATGGTGAAGGCACATTCTGGGAGGATCGATCTTCAAAAGAACGTCAAGGAGGGAGAGACAAGTCTCAGTGAGTCAGAGGGGGGAAGTCTGCAAACTGGACCTGGTGAGTTCAGGAGAGTGGCAGCTGGAGGGGTGAATTCTGGGACATGGAGTCTCAGGGATACAAAGTAAAGACATAATATGCAGGGATGCAAACACATTCCATCACAGAATGACCAACATGGTTGGAAGTTTAACTGGCTCCGACACCAATTTTTTAAAATCCATCAGAAATCATTTAGCTCAGAGAGACGTGGAGGGAGCGTATGAGAATAAAATGATAAAATACATCCAGATAAAATAAAGATCAAATAGATAAATTAAATAAAAAACAATTCAATCTTTTCCATGTTGTTTTAAGCTTGTCAGGTTGTGGCCATAAATCTGTATGACCTCATTTTGTCTTTCCCATGTAGATATGAGGAGTATCAAGAATAAGTCATGACAGTGAATAATAATGAAATGGAGAAAAACAGAGGAGGCACCAAAAACCATTAGCCATCATCAAACTAGAAAAGAGACTTTTTCACTCTAAAAAAAGGTTGTCCCCCCCCCCTCCAAACAAACGATCAGTTGTGACCTTAAAACAGTGACTAGTTTGCATCCCTGTATATCAGTTCAGAAAGCACCTCTGAGGCAAATCATCCAGCCTGCAGCGTCTAATCCACACCCCCCCCGGGGTCCAAATATGTTCCCAAGTATGCTTCCATTCACTCTTAGCAGTCTTCCCACTGACCGCTATTTACTTAGCACGATCTTCCCACATGATAAACAGTCCTTCCACGGACCTCTACATACATACATAGTCTTTCATCAACTTACTTGCATTTGTTCTGACAGGTCTCTTCACTGTCTATATTCTATGTCCATCCATTTCCTGTGAATGGATGTAGTGAGTGTAGTTTCCAACTATAGGAGGTTAGGCAGTAGGTCAGTTCTGATGTGTGAGCCTGTTGCATAGCTGGGAGGAGAGGAAGAGAGGAGGAGGAGGAGGAGGAGGAGGAGGACTGTGGGGAGTTCATCTCTCCCATCCAGCTCCTAGTTTTCCTGTCTCAGCTGCTCCATGACTTGCGGTTCTCCCCCCGACGCGCAACAATGGCTTCTCCTCTCAGGATGGGGACGTGGGCGGGAGGGGCAAAGTTTCCTGTCCGACGACTGGGTCTGTCGCGACAGGAGAGCCGGTCTGGGCGGACCAGCACCCCGTAACCTGGTTTACAGTGGAAATACCGTTGACCTCCGACTGAGCCGTCATTCTTACCTGCAGAGAGAAAAGCACTGAAGGTTATCACCATCCATCAGAAGCCATTTAACATCATGGTGGAGTCAGTTCCACCAATCAAAAGGCATTCTTAGTACGGTACAGCATAAAGGACACGGCCAACATCTGAGGAGGCTTATCATATATTTGTATCATTTAGATTCACTGACCCTTTTACTTGTACACCTACCTACAGGAGTGTCCAGCTCCACCCCCACCCACACTCCTTCAGCAAACTGCGTCACTCCCACGTAGCGCACTGTGCCCGCCTTATTGCTTCCTACTGTAACATACGCCCCCTCTGTCAGCCAATCAGGCAGTACGTCGTCATGACTATGCTCTTCATCATCCACCAAGATCTCCAGTCTCTCAAAGCCTTCACCTCCTCCTCCTCCTGAGTTTACCTGCTTCTGTTCGGAGGAGATTTCCGTTGTGATGCTGTTGTGATTGGCTGAGCTGTGGGCAACGGGCGGGGCCGTGTTGGCCATCTTGGGGCCACACTGAGAAGGAGAGGTCACAATATCGTTCCTGTCAGCACCCTGCTGCTGGGGATTTGTGAGTAACGTGGTCTCAGCAGCCATGAGGGAGGAAGACGAGGAGGAGGGTTGGAGGACGTCAGACAGGGTAACTGTAGAAACACTAGTGGAGAAGTAGCCGCTTGATGACTGGCTGAGGGGGCTGAGGGGGGTGATGTCATGCGGGTCATGCACAGGAAGAGGAGGGACCTCTGGGAACTCTGCTCGTCTGTCTTTGGTTGGGGGCCGTAGAATAGCAGTCTACAGGAAACCGTGGTTGCCGCAGGAACAGAAGGACAGATGAGTGCATGCAGACAAGGCAAAACAACAAAACAATAGTCAACAATAATGATCAACCTCTCCAAAAATGTTACAGTCCCAGCTTGTCTACTAGGACAGACTCTGGTGTCTGTTATGTGGTTTTTGGAGGACCATTTGTATCACCTACTAAACTTTTCTGTCAACATTTGCAGCAACATATTGGTTGGCCGCACAAATAAGGCAGTCACTACTTGGGCTGCTGAGTGAACAAACTAGAAGGTCTTAAACTACACATACTGCTAAACACATCAAAACTTCAAGTGGGACCAGATCAAGAGACAATGTGGAACCAAAATACAAATGAACATGGTTGCAGTCGGCAGTTTTTATGATTGAAATTATGATGTGAAAATCTCACCGTCTCAGACTTGACTCGGCTGTCGTCCCCTCCTGATGATGTCATGATGCGAGGCACATGCTGCTGGGTGACAAAAAAGGTCATGACAAGAAAAAAAGAGCACATGTATGCACACACACACACACACTATTTTCACTGGAAATGTACAGGTGGAGTAAGTCTTGCATAATTTAATAAATATTATATACATTTGTGAACAAATCTACATACACTTGTGAAGACCATGTATATCATAGCAGTTTTAAGTTTGGTAGCAAAGCAGTCGCAAAGCATAATACTACCACCACCATGCTTGACAGTAGGTTGTATTCATGGGGTTAAGGGCCTCACCTTCTCTCCTCCAAACATATTTCTGGTCACTGGGCCAAATAGTACAGTTTCATGCACAGAACTTTCCTTCAGAAGGTCTTTTCTTTGTCCAAGTGATCAGCAGCAAACTTCAGCTGAGCCTTAAGGTGCTGCTTCTGGAGGAAGGTCTTCTTTCTTGCAAGACAGCCTCACAGCTCATGGCCATATAAAACTCACTTGACTGTGGACACTGTCAGCTGTGTTCCAGCAGCGTCTAATTCATTGCAGACCTGCTTTTGATGATTCTCGGTTGACTCTTGACTATTCTGACCAACTGTCTCCCAGCAGCAGATGATAGCTCGTGTTTCTTCCTGATTATGCCAGTAACACAACTGTACCATGCACTTTATGCTTACAGTTGTTTGCACTGGTGATTTTGGGATCTGTAGCTGCTTTGTAATGCCTCCAAGTCACTTTTCTTACTTGTTCAAGTCAGTGCTTTGCTATTTAAAATCTGTGCTTAGACTTTCTGACTGTAGTATTTGGGGCTGAGTCTAATAAGTGTACCAAATGGACCCTATTCAAATA
>OMNN01098756.1:18947-35334 GCA_900302755.1 Chromis chromis
GCTGTGACGGTGTAACGGAAACTGGCAGTGGGACTTTAGGCATGCACAGAAATCTGTATACGATGTAAACATAGAACATGAAGTGGTGTATTGTGCTTTCCATATTTGTTTGGTGAATATGGTGATAATGCAGAAGAAGTATACTTTGCTGTAATAGTGATAACAGGGTGACTAGCTTCAGCAGTACACACCAACACTGTACGGCGCCATAGTTGTAGTCCTTTACTGAGTTTGGTGCATGCGCATTTATCAAGAGGTGGAGCTATGATGCAAGCGTTTCAGAAAAGATTCGGATACAGCGTAACTATGGAGCTGCGTAACCACCGTTTTCAAATCTTTCCACTCTGGGACCTGGTTTCAGAAATGATCGTTTTCAGACCCCAAAACGCTTCGTGTGGATGAGACACGGGTTTGATGAACTATTTGTGCGTTCAGGCCTGGGTTCGTCTTCGTGTGGACGGGGCCTTAGTCAAAACTTAAGAGTTGGTCAACTCAGAGTTCAGATTTAAATTGTGTATTTCAAGCCTACTTTCTAAAACAGGACTTGTGCATCTTGCTGAATAAGAGTCAAAGTTGACTGCAGTTGTGTGTCTACCTGTCTCGTAGTGTGCGTGTCTTGGCCTGGATGATGCTGAGGTCCCACAGGGCAGGGTTTCTTCCTGCATCAGCCTGTCTGTGTCCATACACCTCAATGGCTACTGCCCCTTCTGTGAGGTACTCAATGAAATCCTCAGTTACTGACACTGCCACTTCCTGCAATATCCAAAGACACCAGTGTCATACCAAGAACATAGAAGTGACCCATCCACCACCACTGCTACACATATTTGCGCTATTACAACTATGGTTCAGCCCAAATGCAGCTTGTGAAGGCTTTTGGGTTTGTTGTTACAAGCCTTTTAAGATTCTTATCCACAGCGCCGTGTTTACCTTGCAGCTGTCAAACACCACCATACAGTGCGGGTCCTTGGTGTTGGGTGACGAGGATGATGTGTCAACTTCCGGAGCTACAATGAGTGGCTCAGGCTGGTCCCAGAATGAATACTGACAGAAAACGAAGTTGGACAGGTACTGAGGAAGACCAGTGGCTTGCAGGATCTTAATCTGCAGAAGATACACAGTTGAAAGTCATTCAAACATTCAGACATATCTGCAATTTAAGTTATATCAAATTAAAATGCTAAATCAGATTCTTTTTAATAAAGAAAACTAAATATACTAAACACTCCTTGAAGTATAAAACAAACCACTAAACCAGGTCTACATAACGGAGAGAATGTACCACTCTCTGGTGAGCTGCGTCTCACCATGCAAACCAGTTTGCGATCCTGAACTTCATTGTCTTGGTTGTTGTCAGGTTCATCTCCTCCAGCCATGTTGTCCTCTAAGCCCCCTCCAACCCTCACAACCTCCACATGCAGGCGCCCAGCAACCTGAAGACCAGAGGGTAAAACAGAATAACCTGGATGTACCTCAACTATACCTAGAAAATTAGTTTAGACAGTTTTATTAACCCCCAGTAGGGAAACTCAATTGCTACCATTTCAACTCATGCAAACAAAAAACAGACATTACATTTGTAGCACACAGAAACTAAATAAAAAAGACATTTGATACATAATTAAAAGCTGAATGGTGCAAAGGATCTATACCACATCTAAAGGTGTTCACTAGAAAAACAAAACACCTTCTGAGTTGTTCAGTAGAACACTGAGGCATCACTAGTCACTCAGTGCATAAGCTTTTAAGTCTGTTAAAAACACTGTGTAATGGAAGGCTTCCAAAATACAAACCCATCTTTAAATTTAGCCCTAGTTCTCTTTTCGACAGTAATCTCTAGTGAGTCTGGATTAAGGCCGATCACTGAGCCTGCCGTCCTAATCACCTTATTGATTCCTGCTTTTATCATCCTCAGTGAGCAGCATAAAAGAGGATGCTGGCTAACGAAGAAGACGTCTGTTGGTAAAATAAAGGATCTAAGCCTCCTCAAGGAGAATTGTTGATTGCGTCTCCTTGAAAGTAACCTCACTGTTCTTTTTCCAGTTTATTTCACTGTTCAGACACAGAGCAAAGCATTTGTAAGTCTGGACTACTTCTATCTGCTGACACTTAATTATCACTGGGAATACCTCCTCTTTCTTCTTCTAAAATCAATAATGAACTTTCCCACATTCATTCCCAGCTGACAAATAATTCAAAGTCTCTTTAGCAGAGGAGGTCGTCTTCTTGGTTAAGTAGACCCAATATGACAGTATCGTCCAAAATCTTTTGAATTTGACAAGACATCCGAGTTTGCCCATAGTCAGTGGCATAGAGAGTGAATAAAAAGGGCCTCCTGTTTTAGTTAAGATAATGTCACACTGTTATCAGGCCTGGCGGACTGGGGCAAGATAAGAGCTCATCTAAGACCCAAGCAATATCTGTGTTGTGCCGTTTAAAGCTGAGTAATTTGTTAGGAAAAAGGTGTCGATGAAAATACTAAAAGTACTAGAACAATCAAACAACATAATACTAACAGAGCTAGGTCTGTAGCAATTAAAAGGTTGAAAAAACATTGTGTTCCTACCTCTCCCTTTTGGTTGATGATGGGAACAGCATACTGCAGCTTGACATCGTAGAACAGACAGGAGAGGAAGACGTTGGCAACACCTATCAGACTGTGGTTTTCCTGCTCGTCAAAGAACGGGTCCGCTCGACGGAAATATGAGCGCATTACCTGGACATGGAAGAGAGGAGAGTTTAACAACTAATAGAATTTATGATTTTAGGAGATGACAAAGCAGTAAACCCAGATTTCTCATTGCTATTTTTCTTTATGCTCAGGTCCATGATAATGCTGATAGCTTGTACATTAATGACATCATATTCTCCCCACAGCTGATACTCTTATTTTTATAGTTACAGAGCTTAATGCAACCCTGGTTACAGTATACTTAACATAATGAACCCTAACTTATTTGTTCTTTTTTTCTTAAGAAGCTTGTGTTAAGCTGACTTACGGGGTCGTCTTGATGATGAAGGTGGTAGTCCTGCCATTCCTGGTACAGCTCTCTCATGTCCACCAGACGGTTCTCCATCTTCTCCAAACTCCAGATCTGCTTCCCTCGACAGCGTCGTCGAACCTGAATTGCTGGCTCACTCAGCACTGCATCCCTCTACGCATACACACAAAACAGATGTATTTAGATTGTGGGCCTTGGTAAGAACAGACGACAGGACACCCACACATGAGGTGGTAATGTTTGCATGTGAGACCTTGCGGTTTGCGTTGAGATTGTCTGACGGGATCTGCAAGGTGACTCTGTACTCGGTGTGTCGCTCCAGCTCCTCGGCAATGAAACAGGCTTCTTGCACCAGGAGGTTTGCTCTCACTATTTGCTCCCTCAACCTCCGCAGACTCCTCACCAACACCACCTCTCTGCAGGAGGACAGGGGGTGGCAGACAAAAAGGGGAGACAGAGGAAAGGAGGGATGAGGAAATGTTAAGTTTGCATTTGTTCATCAACACAACATGCACACACACACACACAGACATACAATTGTTTCTCTGTCATTTCTATTGACATAATGCATTCCCTAGCCACTTGACCTTAACCATTACAACTGAATTTAACCCAAACACTTACCCTAAACTTAACCTAATGTTATCTTTTATTGTACAACCAGATTTAAATGCTTAGAAAAGCAGTCTAGATCTATTGGGACCTCAATCTGGTCCCCAGGGTCACAGGACGTCCCCATGGGTTGGTGTGCAGCCAGTTGAAAGGCCCCACGAGGACATAAAAAACAAAAACACACACACACCTGTCCTCACTCCACTGCCTCAGTCTGCTCTGAGCGCTGGTTGAATGGCTCATCCCTCCCATACTGAGTCTCTCCAGGCTGCGGTAGTGAGACTGCTGTCCTGGACCTTGCTGGCCAGATGTCGGCCCTCCAGACTGGCCCGTGGACAGACGGTCTGGGTTGAGCTTCTTGCGGAGCTGCTGAAGCTCCTGCTCGTACATCTGCCTCTGTCGCTCCAGAGCAGAACGTTTCTCCTCTTCATGCTGCCTCTCCAGAGACTGGAGGACTGCCTGCATGGGGTCTGACCGGACACAACACAGAGGAGTCATTAAACGCAGACAGGAAACCCAGCAGGAAATCAACACTGTATTGTCTTCACACGTCTTACCATTACTGCCCAAGGCCTTCATCATGACCTCTGTCTGGGCAAACTCATAAGAGAAGCTGACTTCACTGGACACCTCACTGGCCGTGTCACCGTCTGCATCCAGCTGTTCACTGCTACCACTGTTCTTCATGACACCCCCCTCACCCTCCTCATCTTCAGCTGCCCGAGAGCGGCGCTTAGGGAGATTGATCCTTTAGGTGGGATTAGCACATATGTTAGTGACTCAGCAATATTAGACGCAGCTTCATTAATTCCAAGAGCGAATCATACAAAACAGGTTGACTGGATATAAATGAAAATTGGAGGTGATGAGGAGAAACTGTGTGTTCTAAAAAAAGAGGTAAGAAAATCTAAAATCTAAAACACAAAGCACTGACAAATGTTTTCCATCATATTCATAGAATCTATGAATGAATTTAAAAAAGGTTTGAATAATTTAAACTGTAAACAATGTGTAAAAACAATAAGGTTACCTAAAGAAGTGGTTGTTTCCCCAGAGGATTCTGTCGCCATGATGAAGTTGCAAAGCGCTGGTTACTGGAGAACCATTAACACATGTCCTACAACACCAGCAAACAAAGCAGCAACATTAGCTGACAGTGACATTTATTTTTCTACTTCTAACAGAAGCAGTATGAATACACTGATGGCAATAATAACTCTAGAGCTAAAATGACTTGTGTGGTTCCTCCCACAGAGCTCTTCAGACATTCCATTTAGCCTTGTTGTCATCACCTTGAGCTTTCTCTGTTACACTGGCATTACTTACCGAGCGTTGCGGAACGAGGTGAGCACGACAGCGGCGTCTGCTGTAATATCAATAACACAGTGCTCTGCCTGGATACCCATCCCACACAGCTGGATGTCCTGAGAGTCTGCTGAACCCACTTTTGTGTGTTCCTGAGACACAATGTTCGACGTGTTACAATCTGTTATCAGCTAAGTCAGACAAACAGAGTCATATCTAGTGAAGCAAAACTTACAAGGCTGTAAGATGTTTCTGTTTTTGTAACAGTAGCAATCGCAAACTGAAAAACTGTAGTTAGCCCTGCAATGACCATGTTTTCATCAAAGCTGTTTTGTTCTTCAGATGTGGTGTAAAATAGGATTCATTCTCCTCATGAGAGTTCCCAGTGCACAGTGTTTTTCACAAGCACCGACACATTACAACTAACTCCTACTCAGCCAATGACTAAAACAAAACTTCTATATTCTAAACGTGTGTTAAGATTTTCTATGACAGCTCAGTTCAGATGTTTAAAGGGCAGAGGGACTTGAATTAGTGTAAAACACAAGTCATTAATTACATTACAGTTAAGGCATTAATTAAAGCATGATGTGTATGTGCGTACCTTTAGGTAGTACACAAGCAGTTCGTTGAGGGCAGGATCAGCATTAAGGTTGACAAGAAAACTTTTATCATCTCCAACTTTAATCCCTGAAGACTGAAGAGAAATACCCAGACTCTCCAACTGCTTCTGACGCTCCTACAAACACACACAAGGAAAAGCAGCATATTTATAAATTGAAAAATCCAATAGAAAAATGATGTTAAAACCAAAACAAGAGATTTCCTTCTGCAATCTGAATGGGAAGACTTTCAGCAAAGACCCATAAACCAACAGGAACTGCTTCTGTAGCTCAATATGTTTGCCTTATTACACTTTCACATGGTTTGTGGGTCTTACCTGTGCAATCTCCTCAGTTTTACGGAGCTTCTCCTCCCAGGTGATGGTCATCTCTTGAATCAACTTTTCAGACTCTTCCAGACGCTCTTTCAGCTCTGGAGCTTTCAAAGACTGGAGAAAAGACAGCTGATGAGAAAAGAGGAAAGCAAACATTTCCACATTGTGATTTTGCAGCTTGTGAAGACATCTCACCTCTGCCTGGTTCAGTTGCCCTCGTAGTTTCTCTACTTCCTCCCGGAGCTCCCTGATGATGCGAGCATTGGGGTCTTCATTAACGACGGCGTGGTTAACGATGTTCTTTGCTCGGTCAGCGTAACGCAGTGTAGAAAGTGTCTCCTCATAGTTGTCAGCTGCAGGACTCACAGTTGCAACCATTGCTGTGCGACTGTTGCCCCCCAGGCAGTCCTGGAGAAAACAGGAACATGAATGAAGGAGAAAGACGAAGGGAAATGAAGGGGCACAAATTCTGCAAAGATATATATTAGAAAACAAATTAACAGCACAAACAAATCCAATGTGTTTGTCCCTTTGTCTCTAGTGGACAGCTACTGTGTATTTACCTTCAGCAGCCATGTCAGAACAGAGTCTCTGTAAGGAACAAACTTGTTCTTGTTCTTGGCAGTTCCCTGTTCAGCCAGTGCTGAGATAACCAGACCCAGCGTAGTGAGAGACCTGGCAGACACAAACCCCCACAAACATATTAGGGTCAAGTGCTTTTCATTTCCTTTTTTATGTACCTGGTCATGGCTTTATATCACCGTCTTATTCTTCTCTCTATTCACCTGCTGGGATGCTTTGACATTAAACTTGTTTCATGGGTTTTTCCCAGATGCATGCATTTAGTACCATAATATGCTTTTGGTGACAGGTGTGTTAAGTTTGTCATGTCGGGCAAGTCATTTGTGTACACTATGAAAAGAAATGTGGTACAAAATTCATGAAAATACCAAATAGTCAGGGCTTCTGTTTACATTTACAGCTTTATTTGCAAATGATAAAAAAAAGAATGGTATGAGTGAGATGACAATGCTGTGTGGTTAGAAACACATTAGTAACACTGCCATGGTGAAAACATCTGTGGACTGTGAACTGTGTGCTTTATCTGTGTTTAACTGCTTCTGATTACTTGTTGATGTTGCTTCCCTCCTTCAGTCGCTCTCCTGCTGCTCCGGTTTTTGCTGCTCGCTCACTTCCAGCCAAGTCTACCAGACTCAGCCGGCTCACCTTCTCGCCACTCGTCTACAGAGAAAAACAAAGACAGGCCAAAAAAATCTGAATATTGTTCTATTAACTACTGCAACCTGCTGTGTTTCAGAAAAAATGCTTCCAGAATGCAGTTTGGATGGAGATGCAGCTCCAGCAGGGGTTCTGCAGCCTGATGTGGGATTTTTATTTCTGTCCACATTCAGATGGAACCAGATTCTGTTCTTCTGACTATTTATTGTTATGTCTACTTCAGGGTAGCAAGCCTTCTGACAATTAGCTGGTCTGCAAATTATAAATAAACAGGAGCTGCATTGTAGCACACTTGTGCACACATAGATCAACACAACTTGCTGACAGCTCTGAAAGCAGTAACATGAAGTCTGACGACCTCTGATGATCCATTATTCACTAAGGAGCCACAACATCAAGGCAACCACCTGCTGGGTTTTGAGCAGCCTTCAGCTGAGCACTCCTCTAATCTGCCATCATTAGAGCTCTAGACAGTGCAGATATAAACAACAAGGTGACGTTTTCAGAAACCTTCCCTCATCAGTTTACTGTTAAATGTGTTTGTGCTGCATGCTTTGGTACACTCCTATTGAGAGCACGATTTCACAAAAAGTGTTTCTCTGATTCTTGTAATTCTACCATCCAGGTGATGCCATCATCTTTCAGTTACTCATTGACAGCTTCCCTCTGTGTCTTCCCAAGGGCTGCTGAAGAGGTGGATATCACATTCCAATCTGTACTGGGCCTGATCCACTCCTGACCAAGTCTGACAGATCAGCAGCTGACAAGACTGAATGTAACACCTGATCAACGCCTGCTGTGACATTGAAGCAGCACTTCTGCTAAACATCAGCACTTGCAGTCCTCTGGTCTGTCTACAGTGGGTCTATCCAACCATGTACTACTGAGCACTCAAAGTGTGTGGATTTGATTTATTTGATATATCCCAGACATACCACAATACCATAAAGGCAAAAAAGGAACATAAATCACACAAAATGAAAAACAAAACAATAAAACCCAGAACCTCAAAATAATGTTTGAAACGAGTAGGATGAAGTCGAAGGTTTTAGACCAGTGGTTCTCAACTGGTGGGTCGGGACCCAAAAGTGGGTCACAAAGCCATTTTTAGAGGGTCGCAGAAGCATGCCCCCCCTCCCTCAAAAAAGTAGTGGTATAAAGTCTTTTATTTTAAAGGACATGTTTCTTATGACACAGTTTGCTTTCAACAGCAGGATATTTAGTGGTGGTGACACCAGTAGTTGTCCACTATTAACCTCTAGATGTGGCTCTGCCAGCTTATTGGAGACATTTATGCTAAAACGTGCCAAAAAATAACTAAAAATTTGCTCAGAATCTGTCAGAATGGGACAGAATATGACCAGAACTTGGCAAAAGTGTCCAAATATACCAAAATGAGCAAAAAATAAGCCAAAATTTTCCCAAGCTGTATCAAAATGCATTGAGACTACACCCAGATAAACCTTAATGTGTTAACAGGAACAGCAAACTTCAAAAATTTGGGTCGCGACCGTTATTAATAGAGACATAGTGGGTCCTGAGGCTGGTACAGTTGAAAACCACTGTTTTAGACTACCCGTTACATCTCATAAATGACTGTCTCCTTCCTGTTTGCTTCAAACCTTATACTTACCTACCCTTTTAAGAAACACAAGAGATAATCATTAAGAACACATTTACTGTTCGACACTACTAGATTTTTCAAGCATCTTTTCTTGCATATTTTCTTAAATTGTTTTTTACTTGTACTCATTTTGGGATCGTTGTCCAGACTAATTCTATAAGTTTACACATAATCATCTACTCTTGATAGTGGTACAAACAAATTGAATTTCCTCTTAATCCATAGTGTCCAATGTTGCTTTTGAACAGTTGTCGTATCAGGGAGTAACTCATTGTATGTTTTAAACAATATTTGCACAGTCCTGAAATTAACTGAATCAATACATTTCAAAGTATTTGTTATGGAAAAACAATATATTGGTATACTCATTACCCACATTATGTACTATCCTTATAGCTTTTGTAGTATTGTACTGGATATAATGTAGTATTATATGTGTTACTCCACACTTCTGCACAGTAGGTCAAGTACAGTAAAAACAGTGAGCAGCATAATGTATAATAGGCTTTTGAATTCAGAATGTGTCTCATCTTTGGTAGTAATGAGACAGCTTTTCAACTAGTCTCACAGTTAAACTAGTACAGCTTCAGATTCCCCACAGTAATTAACAAACAAGACATGTGTATCTGGAACTCAGCTGATTAAAAAAGCTGATGAGCTGACGACTGTGTACAACGGCCTATGAGAAGCTGCAACCTAGTGTAATTCGGTAATTGCAGCTATAAAGAATGTGTGTACGTCACAGGTTGTTTATTATTTATTTATAGTGTGCTGTATGCAGACACTCAGCTGGCTAGTAAAGTAGTAACAAGGAGGAAATACCAATCAATGTGGCTTTTTCATTTATTAACCTAATAATGGACTCCTATAACCAGGAGAGTTGATACCTGGGTCAGTAACCAGATCAGCACGCAGGGCATGCAGTTCATCAGCCTACTTGGCAGCAGCTTTAAGGGACCAGCACAGAACAACTGTGAAGGCATCAACACATAGCTAAACATGATAAGTGGTCTAGAAGAGGCGGTCATGGAAAAGACAATAAAAATAATTCCTTAAATATCTTTTTGAAACTCTGCACTACAGTAAATAGTGTTACCAAAAGCATTTAGCAATGCAGGGGGGAAAAACACAGCAATCAACTGAGAATTGGCGGCAAACACGTGAAAGTGCAAACTGATCGACCTTTGAGTGGAGTGTTAGGATTCAATAACATGTCCAGCTTAAACTTTTAATCTATGATGAGTTTCTGGGAGTCAGAATGACTCATCCAGTAAGGGGTGATTTTTCTGCCTGTCAAAGTTTTTTTCTCTTTTTTTCTTAAGCATGTCCTTTCACCACAGGTCCTCTACTACCAACACTGGTTGTGCCATTAGGGGGCAGAGATGAACTCCAATGTGATGATCTACAGCAGGGGTGGGCACTCCTGGTCCTCGAGGGCCACTATCCTGCATGTTGTAGATGTCTCCCTCTTCCAACACACCTGATTCAAATGATCAGGATCGTTATCAGGCTTCTGCAGAGCTTGGTGATGAGCTGATCATTTGAAGAGGGAAACATCTAAAACATGCAGGATAGGGGCCCTCGAGGACCAGGAGTACCCACCCCTGATCTACAGTCAATATTCTTCTAAAGCTGGGGTGGGAAAAGTTATTTAACTTAAAGAAACAATAATGCTTAACTGCATGTGACATACTGAATATTTAAATGAGACTTTCTTCATTGAAGGGATATATACCACTTACATTCTAGTAGAACCACCACAGGCTGTTTTTTTGGCTGAAGAACAATGTTTAGCAGTCCATTGTTTTGGAGCACTGAATGTATTTTTGCATATTGTGGCCGCAGCAATACTTTGCTATGTTCCACTCTGCCATTTCCAGTCCAAAATGCTGCTCACATTAAATGCTACAACCAACACGGCAAAACCTAACAGAAGGTTACTTAGTTACGCTGACATCGACAGGCATGACCTACAACAGAAGGACACATCAGCTCTGTGACTCACTCACTGACTATAAAGTTTACACATTAGCCGTTTGTTGGGCTTGATGAGCCATGCTGACCGACTGTCCCACAAACTCAGCGACTGACTCTGGGCGTGCCTTGAAAACAGAGCAGGCAGTATCAGCTGACAAACTCACAGTCACGCCTGTGAATTATTAACAGGATTCGCTGGTAGCAAGATCGTCTGGAATTGCGAGGGGCAGAGGAGACTAAGTGGGTTAGTGAGAATCAGTCCTTCAGGTCTTCAAGTGCCTGGTCAGACAGCTGAGCTTAGGTATCCCATTTGGGAACTACCTTTTCACTAGCCGGCTGCAGAGGCTGACTGATCACAAACTGATCACCAGCAAATGTACAGACAATCACACAGACAGTATCCTTCTGTGCTGGTACAGACAATGAGATTTGGATTCTGTTGACCCTGGGAGCAAACTATTACAGTATATCAAAAGACAATAATATGTAACATTCTGGTAATACTCTTTAAACAGAAATAACAGAACAATATCACATCCAAAATCAGCTCATCAGTTTAAAAAAATCACCACAAAATGTTGGTGATTACTGAAGCTCATGATTTCTCCATTTCTTGATTCTTTTTAAAGAACATCTCTGTGTGCTTGATGTGACTGACCAAGTGACGCATACTTGAGAGGTTAAAAGAAGGTGGACGACACAGCAGCCTGAAAGTGTAGAGGTGAGATTAATGCAGCGCTACATCAAAGCCCCTTTCAGTGACAGTGGCTGCATTCACAGTAGCCCCACATCTTCCAACAACAGTGAGCGCCATGGCCCAACCCTGTTGCTGTCAGCAGGCTCCAACCCCCTGTTCTGGCAATGAAGCAATTACACCAACAATCTAGCCAGCATTCCAACTGGCAATATTACACCTACAGCCATTAACACAGATCTTAGATTTCTTTTTTCTTTATATATTTATTTCCATCTATATAGTTAGACCACAAAATCTGCCACACCAATTTCCAACCTTATTTTTTCCTTAGTAGTGTTGAAAAGAAACCAGCTGTGTGTTTGTGTGGTATTATCTTACCCCAGACTTCAAATCTTTCAGTGTGTGTGTGAGGATGATGTTGAAGACAGCATGTGATCGACTGCTCTCCTCATTCATGTTGGTGGCAGCAACAGTGCGAGACTTATTCCCCTCTGACATCAGAGACTCAATGTCCTGATAGAACAAACGACAACAAATAAATAAAAAAATTTATTAGTCTCCTAATTTGACTCTGTCTGCGTGTCATCTTCTGAAAAAGGCATTAGGGATAATATACAGTACACTCTGCTTATTTCTATATTTGCCGACCATTACAATTGACAAAGGTAATAGTGTCACTGAGTCTCTTGACAAGTGTAATATAAACTCCAAAATGCTATTCATTTATTTAATTGACAGTTTTATAACTAGCCTCTTTCCAGTGTGATGGGGAGGACTTCTGGGCAGAGTGCTGCCAATATGTGAGCGACACCGTTATAAATCCTCAAAGTTTAAAGATCAAAGTGAGAAGGTATGCAAGTAAGACATTCTGCTCAGGGGGCTGGCAGACATTCAGACAGTAGACAGAGTGATTACCAGCCAGAATGTGACACTGCTGTACACTGGATATCATAAAGGCAAAATGAAAATTCAATATCACTTGTTTAATATAAAAGTTTTTACCTTGTAGCTGGCCACTGCTAGTCGAGACAGCCCGTCCACGTAGGGACCCAAAACTTTATGTTCCCTCACCCTCAGAGTTTGTCTACCCCTGGACATTGAATGAAAACACAAACAACATGGTTACTCTTGACAAAATGCTAATTGTGGAATGTCTTGGGGGCGGGAATAAAGGCTCTGCTCATTCTGGCAACCGCTAGAACTTCCCACAGTTTATACAGACTTAGTTAGCACTTTGCTCACTGACTTGGACTCCTGTTTCCAACTTGCTGCTGGCCTGAGAACTTCATCATTCTCTGAACCACAGCAAAGCGCATATGGCTGTCAGATGGTCTGCTTCTCTTTGACCCGTTTTACTGAGGTTAAAGGTCATGTGGTGAGTGAGGGTCAAAGGTTATGCTGTCTGGGACAGCAGACACAGACCTTCGGTGCTGATTTACTGCCGACCTGCTGGACATGAACTGGCCTCGATTAGTGACTGCAGGGCAGAAGGCTAATCTTTTTATCCACTGACCATAGCAGCTGGTGGTGCCATAACCCACAGATAACTTTCTCTGGTTTATCAGCTAACTTGAGTTTCTGTTAGAGCTTAGCTGCAGGAAAGTAGACCGTACATTATTCTCTCCATTAATCGGTTGACCATGTGGTCTACAAAATGCCAGATAATAGTGAGTAATCCATCCAAAGTCACATTTCTAGATGCCTTTTTTTTCTAACCAGCTGAAACATCATGTTTTTGGGCAATTTTGTGGCCTTTTTGCTGGACAAACAATTACTTAATTTTCAAAATGGTTGCCGATGATTTCTACGACAACTGCCTAATTGATAAACTGACCCATCGTTGCAGCTCTAAAACATATTCTGAAAATTAGGTTCAGTGCCTCAGTGTTTAATGCCATGGCTCAGGCGGTAGAGCGGGTTGTCCACCAATCGTAAGCTTGGCAGTTCGATTCCCAGCCCCTCCATGTGCCAAAGTATTCTTGGGCAATACACTGAACCCAGAGTTGCTCAATGGTAGGTGAGTATTGCATGGCAGCTCTGTCACCATTGGTGTGTGAGTTGGTGAATGGGAAACATACTGTAAAGCACTTTGTATAGCCTAGTTCTAAGGCTCTAAGGTGCTACTATCATGTTTAGGGCCTACATTATCCCGGTCCAGATGGATTTGCATTTGGAAATAACCCTAAGGTGACTGTAACTTAACACTTCCTGATGCGGCTGCTATAATGCACTCTCTTGAAGGATTTCACTGTGATTGCATTAACAGGATGCTAACATTGTGAAGACAAAACCTGTATTTAAAGGATATCGATATCACAAAGGAAACAGCATATTGTGTAAACTTGATTTCAATCTGACTTGGGGAGGAGAAAGTAAATATAAACGCAATAGGTTAAAAGTATTTTTGTTTTTTAGCTTTTGGATGTACCAGAGGCACTACGCCCTGCAGAGGACAAAAACACTCTTGTTTGTAAAAGGGTTAGAAAATTAGGTTGGGGTCATACCCTTTGGGGTCGAGCAGATCGCGGACCTTCTCGTTGTAGATCTCCATGTAGGATACCTCGACAGTGAAGCTCTCCTCCTCCCGCTGTTCCTTCTGGGTTCGGTCAAACAAAGCACTGCACAGGCGGGGAATCAAGCCTGGCTGGTCTCCTGAACCCATCATGGTGTAGGACTTTCCTGAACCTTGAAACGCACGCACAGATATAGAGGAGGAATGCTGTAAGTGTGACAGCTGACCTAAACCACTAAGAAACTAAAGTAATGGTCAAACTTAACATTTATTGTTAATTTAATATTCTGCAGGTGTCACATCATTTTTTAAATCTTATTATAATACTTTATAAGATTTTTAAAATGATTTCAACTGTGACTTTTGTGTAGACAGTGGATTTCAGATCAGTGGGTTGGTGTAAAGGTTACATGTGAATTAAGAAGAAGATTTTCCTTTTACACCCTGTCAACACTGGACATGTTTCAGTCCTGTTGTTCAGAATTCAGTCTGATGGAAAAGAAAGAAAGTATCTAGGTACGCCTTTGGGATGAGACATGAAACGTCTTCAAGAACCTGAAGGGGACGTCCAGTTGCTTTTTACTGAAGCTCATAGGCTGAACTTTGGTACTTTGTTATTAAGAAGAGAGAGTCTGTCCAATATTCCTGTCACAACACATCCATACTGACACTCCTCTCTTAATGATTTTAAAGCTTAAAGGCAATTTGCTTCCTTTGTATATTGTATCCAACCCCTGTAGTTAAGTAAAAAGCCCTGGTGTAAAACAGGTTTGCCATACAGTACGAGTCAAAAGTTTAATTATTTTCTACATTGTAGATTAATACTAAGGAACTAAACTATGAAAGAACACATAAGGAATTGTGTAGTAAACCAAAAAGTGTTAAACAAATATTGTGTATATATTTTAGATTCTTTAAAGTAGCCCCCTTTTGCTTTGATGACAGCTTTACACTCTTGGCATTCTCTCAATCAGCTTCATGAGGTCATCTCTTGGAATGGTTTTCCAACAGTCTTGAAGGACTTCAGAGGTGCTGAGCACTTGCTGGCTGCTTTTCCTTCACTCTGCGGTCCAACTCATCCCGAACCATCTCAATTGGGTTTAGGTCTGGTGATTGTGGAGGCCAGGTCATGTGACGCAGCACTCCATCACTTTCCTTCTTGGTCACATAGCCTGGAGGTGTGTTTAGGCTCATTGTCTTGTTGGAAAACGATGATGGTCCCAGTAAAACCAGATGGGATGGCATGGCTCTGCAGAATGCTGTGGGAGCCATGCTGGTTAAGTGTACCTTGAATCTTGAATAAATCACCAACAGTGTCACCAGCAAAGCACCTCCACACCATCACACCTCCTCCTCCATGCTTCATGGAGGGAACCACACATGCACAAACCATCCGCTCTCCTCCTCTGGTCTCACAAAGACACTGCGGTTGGAACCAGAAATCTCAAATCTGGACTCATCAGACCAAAGTACAGATTTCCACTGGTCTAATGTCCATTCGTTCTGTTTCTTGGCCCAAACAATTCTCTTCTTGTTGCAGCAATTCTTTTTTTTTTTAAGTGTTTTTTTTGGGTAGTTTTTCCCATTTTTATTGATAGACAGATAGGGTGAAAGGGGGTATAGAGGAGAGAGACATGCAGCAAAGGGTTTTGAGCCGGACTCGAACTCATGACCGCTGCTGGCGACCTGCACCCACATGGTAACGCCTTAACTCAGCGAGCTATACGGCGGCCCTTGTTGCAGCAATTCTACCATGAAGGTCTGATTCAGGCAGTCTCCTCTGAACAGTTACTTCAGAGTTGCTACTCTGTGAAGAATTTCTGTGGGCTCTGATCTGAGGTGCTGTTCATTTGCGGTTTCTGAGGCTGGTAACTCTAATGACCTTATCCTCTGCAGCAGAGGTAACTGTTGGTCTTCCTTTCCTGGGGCGGTCCTCATGAGAGCCAGTTTCATCAGAGCGTTTGATGGTTTTTGCGACTGCACTTGAGGATACATTCAAAGTTCTTGAAATTTTCCAGATGGACTGACCTTCATGTCTTAAAGCAATGATGGACTGTCTGTCTTTACTGAGTTGAGTGGTTCTTGCCATACTATGGACTACAACAGTAGTCAAATAGGGCTATCCACTGTGTACTAACCCAACCTCTGCACACAACTGATGGTCTCAAACACATTAAGAAGGCAAGTAATTCCACAAATTGACTCTTGACAAGGCACAGCTGTTAATTCAAAACCATTCCAGGAGATGACCTCATGAAGCTGACTGAGAGAATGCCAAGAGTGTGTAAAGCTGTCATCAAAGCAAAAGGAGGCTACTTTAAAGAATCTAAAATATAAAGAATATTCTGGTTTGTTTAACACTTTTTGGTTTACTACACAATTCCTTATGTGTTCTTTCATAGTTTAGTTCCTTAGTATTAATCTACAATGTAGAAAATAATTAAACTTTTGACTCGTACTGTATAGCAAACCTGTTTTACAC
>OMNN01098757.1:0-16325 GCA_900302755.1 Chromis chromis
CATACAGTAGTGAGATAAAACACAGATGAACAGTTTAATCTGCTCTTTGTTTCCCCAAATCACTTTGTCCTGCACACACACACACACACACACACACACACACACATACTTCTGCTATCAGTCTACTGTTGATGGAAAAGAGGAAGTTCGGTGCAGCTTTGCAGGTAATTGTTGCTTTCTGAATAAACATTAGTGTTGGTTTGTTTAAAACATGTTGATCTTGTGTCTTCACCCTCCTCCTCCTCCTCCTCCTCCTCCTCCTCACTAACTTCCTCTTCTGTTTGTCTTGGAGTAAAAAACAACAAAGCAAATCTCTCCGTAGCTTCTCCGGCCTGCGTGTGAACCTGCTGCTAAATTTAGGGAAGTTGATGCCAACGGCTACAACAGAGAGTAACGAGGAAGCGTAAAGATAAAGAGAGTTCAGATAATAGATAACAGATAATAATAGAGGGGGATAAAGCGTGCTCCTGCACAGGGATTAGAGGTGGATTATGGGATGCATGCATGTGAAATGCACACCAGCTAATTGTCATGTTGACTGACAACCTGCTCTCCCATTATGAGCATTATGTTGCTCTCCAGAACATCACTTTTCCAGCACAGATCACTGTTTACATACTGGAACATATGTCTCGGTAAAAGCAGACAGACTGACAGCATTAACTGTTCCACTGACATCATGCCGGGCCAGAACCCAAACTAAATGTGTGTGTTTCAAGGAGACAACATGTGTGAGGAGGCAGCAGGGCAACAGGAAGAGCTCACAGGTGCAGAGGTGCAGTTACTGCTGGACCTGGACACCAAAACAATGGTTTGGACACATAAGTGCAGAGTTTCCCTTTAACATAGAATTACTGACAGATAAACAGACTCAAAGGTTCCAGAGGATCCAGAAGAAGAACAGATGGACTGACTGGTTCCATGTTGACAGTCTGAGCGGTTGGATGACTGACTCATTAGTTGGCTATAAAGATGTTTGTCCGGTTGGTTGAATGACTGACAGACAGGTTGACTAACTGAAGGATGGATAAACACTGTGTCAGTAAGAACAAAATAATTGCCTGTTTGTACCAGTTTGCACAAAGAAACAACACGTCTCACCAACAAAATGACTAAACTAACTAAACTCTCTCGCACAGAGGACAAAACACACTGCGGCCACAGAGGCAGGTAGCAGATCCAGTGTTTGGTGTGTTTCTGTCCTGATACACATCTCTACAAGAACATATGCAAAACCTGCAAAGGCCACAACCAGCTCCGCTCAGCTCAGCATGCAAAACACACGAAGGAAATAACTGCTGCTGGAGACAAACAGTAAAAACAAACCTTTGTCAAAGGTTGTAGAACAAATTTGTCAGATATCTCGAACACCATGCAGGGAACCACTGTGTGGCTCTAATTAGATTCATTAACAGTAAACATGAAATATGAGCCCGAGTCAACTTTCATTCATTGAAGAATAAAAAGGTTGAACTCAGCTCATCACAAAAGCAAACAGTCTCCAGTAGAAACCAATTAGATGATTTATTGGACTGTGCGTAAAAGACGCATCACATGACTCATATTACAGCTTTTAACCTACAGAAACTAAACATGTGCCACCGTGAGGAAAACTATGAATGACGACTATGAATTATTATAACGCTCCCGTTTGTCCACAAAACCAGTAAACACGACTTAGTTTGATATTGGTTGTCATTCAAATGTTAAATCTCCAAAACTGGCTGAATTTCACTGGATAAAGTGGCTGCAGTGCGCAGACTAACCGCTGGTGCCTATAATAAAGTGGGCACCATCAAACTACCTGCACAGACTGAACAGATGAAACACAGCGAGGATTCTGTCTCTTCTCAACTGTTCCTGATTGTGAATAAATGCGGGCAACATGGCGAGTCTCAAAAACCAACTGATTCCTGCGGATCTGAACCGGAGCGCAGCGCAACAATAATTCAGGTCTCGCAAAAATACCTCTAAAAGAAATTATTTAGGAAATAAAAAAAAGTCGTTCCTTCAGTATAAAAGCCTCTATCAAATCAGATTTATCCACATAGAGAAGCTCACTCACCACAATGAGTTTCATGGCCGGGTTGGATCTCGCTATCCGTGCGCTCATCTCTTCTGCGTAAAAGTGAACTGCGGTGTGAAGGGGTCTCCATCACGGATCCGCTCTTATACGGTGCAGCGGGAGAGAGAGGGAGAGAGACGCCCACCCACCGCGCCGTTATCCAGAGAACAGCCCTCTCCGCTTCCCCCCTCAGCCCTAAAAATAAACCGCTGCATCCTTGCAGTTGCGTTGCCATTACGCAAAGTAGTAACTGCTGTGGGCGACATGAAAGGAGGCATCCAGTGATGGTCAGATGATGAGGATTCATTCAGGAGTTAGACAGACTCCACTTTTAAAGAAACACAAGCGTTTCCTCAATATCCCTAATGGATAAAACACACATTAGAACCAGAATAACTCAATAAACTGTATTATAATTGTGCCTTTTTTGTGATTTTCCTCATTCAGAGTGAAGAAAGCCACAAATACTTGCTTAAAATGATCCTGACTGCTGAGATACAAAGGCAGTGATGAAGTACAGTAAGTATTTCCATAATAAGTGCTTTTATATTTACTGTATTTGACAACTCATTCATAACAGACCCAAAGTGTCACAGTTTTTTATTTTTTAAGAATCTTTAATCAGTGTGAACACTGACAGGTTTTCCAGGATGAATGTTTTGGCTTTGATAGCATGTAAAGACAATGACTGACAGCTGTTTATTTGTAGCAGCCAGAATCATTTAGTTAGTCTGGTTCTGCTTATTTGAACGTCCACAGAGGGAGCTTGGAAATGTTGTCTCAGTCTGGACGAACAACAGTGTTTCAGTCACGAGATCTCACAATTTAGAGAGCTAAAATCTCGTCTTTCTCTAGACCGAAGCTGTAAGAATCCTCTCCTGGAGTTTATTCTGTTTTATTCTGCGTTAGAAACATGTCAGAGCGTTTTTCAGATTCTTTAGGTCCTTAGACGCTTTTTACAATACACCACAGAAATACAACTACTGGATGTTTCATATTTCTGTGGCAAACAGCTGATTTCCAATTCACTCTAGTTTTCTTAACCTTTTTTTATTTGATATCCAGCTTTTTTTCCTTTTCTTTTGGCATTCTTTTAGTTTCTCCAACCAGATTCAATCATTCTGTGGAGAAAAGCAGCAACATTTCAGGTCAAAAGTCTGTTTGTGGACATGTGCAGTAAAATTCACTTTTTTTATTCTTCCAAGAGTAAAACATGGCAACAGAATTCAGATACTGAATCTTGCTGTGAATATTTGTGTGCACTAAGCAAACTTTGATGGTGTAACTGAATGTAATATGTATGTTTATTACTCTTACTGTAATATGTACCTGCAAAATATACTGTGTACATCCATCCATCCATCCATTATATGGGGGGTTGGAGTCTATCCCAGCCGACTTAGGGCGAAGGCAGTGGACACCCTGCACAGGTTGCCAGTTTGCAGGGCCACACACAGGACAAACAACCAAGCACACTCTCATTCACACCTACGGACAATTTAGAATAATCAATTAACTTCAGCATGTTTTTGGATTGTGGGAGGGAGCTGGAGAACCCGGTGAGAACCCACGCTGCACAGGGAGAACATGCAAACTCCACACAGAAAGATCCCAGGCGTCCTAACCGGGACGCGAACCGGGGATCTTCTAGCTGTGAGGCGACGGTGCTAACCACTGAGCCACCGTGCAGCCCCTACTGTGTACATTCTATAGATATAGAAAAAATAATATATTTACTTTCAGGATTTACAAATAACCAGAGTTTATTCTAATAAAACCCCCAAATAATAAAAGTTAAGAAAAGTTTACAATTTCCCCCAAAATATTTTCTGTATCTTACAACCACTTTCTGTTGTGAATTTTTTCTCTTTTCAACTTAGAAAATAAAATAGAAAATTATTGCTTTTTTTAGTCAACTTTATTTCTCAGATTTCAACCTACAAAACCTAAAAAAAAAAAAAAACACTTTCTGTGATGTTTGGACTCTTTAGATTTATTCTTAACATTTTATTCATAGTGTTCCATAATATTCCATGAGCTGTGCACCGTACAGGACATTTAAATAACTTCAGCTGAAAACAGATCCACCCACATCTCGGTCAGAAGGCACAATGCTGGACTCAGACGTAGTAAAGCTAAAGTTCACGCCCACACTACGACGTAAAAGATCCAAAAACAAATGTGGTTTTTCCTTTTGTCTTTTTTTCTGTAGCTGCTGATGACACAATGTCAGAGCTGGCTGACGTAGAAGCACAAGTCTCGACGTGATCAGAGAAAACACAAACTCACCCACCTACGAGTGCACTGAGGGAAATGTTAGCGGTGAGGTCACAGCGCACCACAAACACAGCAGAATTAAAACACACATACTGGACATATCTTTAGGCTCTCCATCACATCCCTGACCAGCGTCCTGACAGCTGAGCTCTGGACTGAACGTGGGTGTGATGAGGGGAACCGCTTCACAGACTCACATTTAAACACACAACAACACAGTTTACTGACTGCTCCTAAGTCCATAAACTGCTGTCTGGTTTTGGCCTGTCAACAATATGTTCTGCACTTTAAATAGACCGTCAGAATGTATTTCCAGTCACATTTGAACTCTGATCTGTATGTATTCTGATTCCTGATGTGTGAACAATGCAGCTCTGTGGAAATAATATCTGTCCATCAAGCAGAAAACTGCTCAGAGTGAACGAACACATGTGTGATAATTGATCCCTGATTTAAATTCAGCTGCAGAGATGTGGAGATTAGTCCTCTGTTTTTTTTTTCTTCTTTGCATACTCCGGCAGATAGTGAATCTCTCGCTGTGCACAGTGTTGGTACCAAAGACTGTGAATCCTCCAGTACATGTCCACTCATTTCCATAACAGATCTCCTGAATGAATGAATGGAAAAGGGAACAACTGTTGTTGTGTTGATCTTGACCTGAGACAGTGGAAGGTGACACACAAAGGCTGCTGCAGATTCATGCAAATAAAGTCTTTTTGCAGGGGAACTGGGTCAGTCAAAGCAGATTTCACAGTAAAAATAATAAAATATGACATAGAGCTTCATTAGAGCGACTTTATTGTGAGAGTAACTGAAAAGAAAACTCTTAAAAACTTCAGTTTTAGCTCCGGAAGGGTTTCGCTGTGCTGATGTGGCAAAAGCTAAGATTTTCATTAGGTCCTTGTTGAATTGTACATTTCCAACATGCCTGTGGTGTTTAACTTTTACTGGCTGGTTAATGCTTTCTGCTGCTTCTCAATATTTTCAGTGCAGTCAGACAGGAAGATTTCTCAGTTTTTATGTTTCTACGCTGCTCAAATAGCATATTTTTAGCTAATAGAGGCGTCACTTCACACTTAATTAAGTCATAATTAGTTTTTATTGTTTGATTTAATGGTGGTTGTTCAAACCTGCTGTATGTCAAAGTCATTATAACGCCGCTGAGGTTTTTACCTCTGAGACAACTTAAATAAATGTAATAAAAACGGACATATACTTTGGTAAATGGTGAGAACATTTGCCCCCGTACACGAGTAGTGGTTATAATGTTGATCAGCAATGAAAAGGTTTTAAATTGTAAATTTTTCAGGGGTATTTTTTGGGGTCCTCACTGTACCCTGACCTTTATAATTGTTGGTGCATGAGTGAGATGGCACCTTGTTTCTAGAGTATTACTTTATTGAGCCGACTGTGTTTCTTAATAAAAGACATTCAAATAAAACTTTGCTGAAATTTATTTTCAGAACAAGCAAATTGAACAAATAAAACAAATTGTTTTTTCGTGCAGACTATTGCAGCACAGAAGCAGCAGAATAAAATGCCAGAAACCTAAAACGTCAATCTGTAGATGCATAAAATTAAACTAAACTGTAAGGAGAAACTTTCAAACACTACAGTAAACTACTTGTGTTCTTACTCTGACATACTGTGTATTACTAGAATTTTAAAACGGTGTAATATTGAAAAATACAATAAAACACTCCAAGTTATTGCTGCTAATCTGCTTTCAGAGCTGAAAACAAATACATCTCTGTGGCTCTCAATACTGCTCCATTTATTGGCAAGCTAATTCTTAAAAACTATATTAAACCATTTGGAGACAGATTTCTGTTTGTCTCAACTGATAGATTAGTTTCCTTTTTTGTTTGTTTGAAATAACATGACTGCTTCAACGCTCACCTGAATTTCTCACTACTAGAATCACTAGAACAGTTTTAGATACAAATGTCATTTGCATAATGTCATTAATGATAATGGATAAAATGTGTGACTATGATATGCAAAAGTACATGTGTCATCATGTTCTCATTTCCTTCAATAACCTAATTATACAAAGCTAACAAGTAAAAACTGTGGTCTGTTTAAATGGTTTCATTGAGGTTTGTTTCTATACAACTAAACTACATTCTCATTTATGTTTTGAAAGAAGCATATTTTCCTACTGAAAGGAAACACTGGAGCTTAGTGGGAAAAGTTTTAAGGACTCACAAAGTCAGCAACAGGACTTTCTATCCAGCAGACTGGATTCATGTCCAGAGTGGAACCAATATTTTTAAGTTTAGTTTTTTTTCTCGTTTACTGTTGGTTCGATTCAGGAAAATATTACGCTTTAGTTGTCACAATGATTCCTGCTTGTCAGAGGCTTGGTTCAGTTTCGAAAAAGAAGACAGTTTGAGTTAAAATATGAACCTTTACCAACATGTTAGACCTCCATTTCCTAGTTACCAGTTTAAAGAGTCCCACCTGAACTAATATCTGATTGGTTGGCTGAAAAGGAGCGACTATAAAGCAGTAAAATAACTGACACGTAACAAATAACAACACGTTTCCCCCGAAACAGAACTGAGATGCAGTTTATTTGTGCAGAATGTCATGTTTGGCAGACGGAGATGTTTCAGCATCCAGAAAACTCTAGTTTTAGTTACTCGGATCTCATTGGTTCTGCTGTAAGTCAGCGGCTGAGGTGACCCGAGTGCAGAAGGTTTTCAGGAAACCGCTTTAATCTGTGTTGTTGTACAGACACACAGGAGGCATGTTGCCTTGTTAAGGATCTTGACCTTCTCGAGTTCGACTCTCCGCCTTCCTGCGGTCCACCTCAGAGCTCTTGTTTCAGGATATTCTATATCTCTCACTGGCCGGGCCCCTCGGATGGAAATCATAGTGGACAAGTCTTTATTTTACTAACTGATGGAAAAGCCTCAACAGGATACTGAAATTATCAATGTGGGGCAAAGATAGCGGGAGAGAATGTGGATGTGTGGGGGGCAGATTGGAAAGAAGGAACAGAGTGGGACTGATGCAGCAGAGCAGTCGGAGGCTTATTAGCAACACAGTGAGCGTCTGTTAGAGAAAGAAAGCAGTAGTAGAGGAACAGGCTGAAAAAAGGCCGAGGGCTGCAACGTTGGAAGTGTTGCCAGTCAAAGCAGTGAGTCACATGTGACCTTGAGAGAAGAAATAACAGCGGAGGGATCCCTGGATTTCCACGGCAGCTGATGTGGTTGCCTTGTTTTCTCTGGTGAGGTTTCTGAAAATGATTTAGGGGAAACTCTTCTGCGTGGTGTCCAAAGTGACGCATGCAGCCAAGATCATTTTCAAGACATGCTTGAATGCCTTTTTGATGGAGAAGCTGCAGGATCACCTTTACTCAGTGATAGTAAAAGATTGAAGGCATGTGGTGCTTTTTAATCCAACACTGCAGCAGGTTTAGTCTAAAAATATCCTTCATCCCTCCATAACTAGTGGAGAAAGTTGAAATTTTAGGCCAGTGGCTGAACATAAAGGTCAAAAATCGCAGGATTTCCATCATTAAAGGTGTAAACATTCATGTTCCCCTCAGGATACATTTTATTTATCCCTTACTTTTTTACCTAAAGTTTGAAACATCCTCAGCTATACTTTGCTGGACTAATCAGCCAGATTACAAAATGGTGAATACGGTAAACTTTATACCAGCTTAGCATTAGCATGTTAGCATTCTGACTAACATCCATAGTACTCAATAATTCTATACTGTATTCTATAACTGTCAGGTTGATTAGAGGTATATAAAAAGAAACCAACACAAGGCAGTTGATTTCTTTTTTAGGAGATAACTATCAGACAAAAGGCTAAGAACTGGGACTCAGGTTTGCATTCGGGGAGGCTGCAGTCAAATATTACCAATTTTTTCTCTTTCTGCTCCAGACAGATCGGACTTCTTCCTGGTCCATGTCTCACAGTTGATAGTCTGATCAAAGTCGGTAACCCTTCCATTTAAATTGTCATGGTACATATAGTTTATCTACATACACTAACTGGAGCTAATACAGTGTCAGACATCCGTCAAAGTGCAATTAAACTTTACAAAATTAGAATATAATGTCTTTCTTTCAAGATTCAAGACTTTCTGGAGCTAATTTAGCTTTCATTTAATTTTTATCCCCGTTGTATTGTTGGACTGTAGTACTTTACTTAAAAAAATATGTCTAGATCAGATATGCTTTATGCTGCTGTAGTATACTGTGTAGTAGACTATATATTTTGCATGTACAATAGATTTGGTTCACAGCTTGTCCTGTTAGAAAGCACAGCAATCAGGGACGTATCTTTTAAAACTTATGCAAAGGCTGTGAAGTTTATTGGAAAAATGACTGAACTGGACGACAAATTTACAAACAATCAAATCAAACGTTTGACTTTCAAATTCCCATCATTTCATTTTTCCATCATTCAGTAGCACAATGTGAAAATATTTGCTACCAGGACGACTCACACACAACAGAGAGCAAAACATATCTACTTTTCCTCAGTTACATGCTTCATTGAAAAGAATGGACTTCAATTTCCCCTGTTTCCATCTGACCTTGGCTCTCCCCAGCTCAGTGAGGTAATGTGAAGAATAAGAAATACTTGACATTCCCAGCGCTGGTTGACGAGCTAATGGCGGTGCAGAGTATCAGGTCTTATCAGGTAGAAGAGCAGACGGCAGATTACGTAATTAAAGAAGCCTGAAGTTGATGCTGCTGAAACAACACGTGTATTGTTTCAAATGAGAAATGTGATATTGAATCTCATTATAAACATTGCTGTGAACTAGACCGTGAACTATGCACCAATAGGAAGTTGGATATTTATGAAGTCCATAAAGTCAGGTGCAGCAGAGAAAGGACTCATTTTTAAGAATGAATAAACTTCAGGGACGATCCTCTGCTGGGAAGCTGCTGGATCCTGTAAACTGGATCTCAGACAACCTGAATTACAAGGACGCGTTTTACAGCATTTTAATTATTTTGCTGCCAGCGAGGGAAAAGTGATGGTCAGAGAAAGTCAACAGACAAGAGGCAGCTGCCCGCTTCCCTGTTTGTCTAATTCGCTTCATGAAAGCGGTGCTCAATGTGTGTGTTTGTGCCGAATGTTTACCGTCCAAAATGAGCGCGTGGCAAATAAGGTCTTAGTCAGCCGCCACAATCTACAGTGGCGCTGGCCCAAAGTAAAGATGGCCTCACTGGGCTGCTACTGTACTGACACTGCTTCACCCCTGTTACACCTCCATAAAGGAGTAAAAATAAAACACATGGGAGGTTTCATTAAGAAATATTTAATGCTGGCTGCAGCCAAACCAGACTTTCCTCTGGGCAGAAAAACAACTGAACATGTGCAGGAGTTTTGGAGCCTTTTGTGGTTCGACAAACTGAGTAGTCAGTGACGAGATGATACAGAACATTTCTAACAAGGTTATACACTGCTGGAAAAGTTCAAAATGAAATACAAGAAACAACAACAAATGCAAGTACAAAGTAAGAACACATAAAGTAAGAATATAAGTGAATTAAATGCCAACCCAACTGGAATCTTTTGTTCTAAAAATGTTCTGAGACAGTTTGGGGTAATGTTTAGGATAACGTTCTCTAAAGACACTATTATGCCTTAATATTCTTAAAATGTTTTCTGAATGTAGCATTGAGAACATCCTTGTTATCATGGAACATTGTGGTCATGTTTAATAAAAGGCGGAGGTCGGGAAAACATCTTGAAAACCTTTTTCAAATGTTGGTTTGTACGGAAGCCCTAAACGGTCATGGTTCAACTTAATTTTTTCGCTTTGTTTTCTCGAGAAAACTAGATAATTTCCCTCCGTTTTCTCGTTATACATAATTTTGTTTTTACCACGCAATAACAAAATCTGTTATGTATTGATAACACGTTAATTTTCCGGTGAGGTAAAAAGCGAAACCAACCCGCCAGGCCACTGTTAAGGACAATAACTTGTATCCGCTTAACTTACCTCATTAGAGTGTGCAGCTGCAGTAGAGCATGTCCAAGCCTGGCTTCAGTCGGTGGTGAGGAGTGTCAGCAGATCACCTTCTGGTCTGGTGGGGTGGTTTCGCTTTCTACCTCCCTGGAAAATTAACTCGTTATAACGAGAAAACGATTTTTTTTTCTCGAGAAAACAAGATAATTTTGTTGTTATCATGACATATCGCGCAATAACGACAAAATTGTGTCGTTATAACGGGAAAACTATAATATAAAATAGATAATTATCTTGTTTTCTTGAGAAAACAGAGCGAAAAAAATTAAGTTGAACCATGGCCGTTTAGGGCTTCCGTAATTTGAGAACGTTCTTCATTTGTTATCATGCAACGTCCTGCTAACATCCACTGAATGTCTCAGTTTAACCTCAAAGGAACTTAATTGAAAATTATAAACATCCTTAAATGTATTTTGAACATTGGACTAAACATTACTAGAACTTGTAAGTAATGTTAGCCAATGTTAGCCAAAAAAGGACAAATTGAAATTTTAACGTGACCACCAAAGTTTCTTGGGGAACTAAAGTGCTTTACAAAAACGAGAATAAAGAGAATAAAATATATAAGAAGGACATGAAAATATCAAAGAAAAAAATAGCAAAGTGTCAGCATCATAAGACAAAAAAATAAAAGAGTCAATGTAAAAAGTAATAAATAGATCTGCTACTAGTCTAGAGGTGAAATAAATAAAAATGATTAGATAGAACTGTGACAGGCTTCTAAATCACCAGCTGGTTTTAGCTTTTAGCAGCAAGATTCAAGAGTTCAGGGTTCAAGGGTTCAAATTTTAAGCTCTCAGAATACTAAATTGATTGTGAGCATAATTAAAATTTTCCAGTTTCGTAGCTTCTTTGGTTTTACATAGAAAATCTTGCAAATGATGACACCTAAAAATTATTTTTAAATTCCCTCTTGTCACGGCCCTTGCTGCTGGGTATTTGTGCAAGTAGGTTGTGGGGTTTTCTTCTGTGGTTTTCTTTCATTTCAGGTCACGCCCAGCAGGAGTGGCCAGGTGCAGCTGTGGCCACTCCACAATCAACAGGGAGTTTAAAAGCCAAGCCCCCCTGATCATCGTGGCCTGTGAGCCAGAACGGCAGCTAGTGAGCTGTGTGGTGTTGGTGTCTTTCGTGACCTGCCTAAAGCCAAGTGTGTGGTGCTTCAGGCAGGTGTTTCCGTGAAGAGGCTCACTTTAATTTGAACTTAGTTTTGTTTCTTTTATTGTAAATGAATCACTTTGTTTTGTTTCTTTACATTACGTGTTACTCCCCTCATCCCCTGGCTCATGGGGACATAACACTCTTCAGTCGTTGATTAAACCCCTAAAAACTTGTCTCTGTGCATCAAAGTTACATACTGAAAGTTTTTTTTACATCCTTTTCTCGCTTAGAATGGCTTAAATCTAACTCAGTGCAGCTTCAGCACACCAGCTCACCTACAACGCTGTAAAACAACTCTATACCACACAATGGCAAGAGGCAATACTGGAGCAATTCGAACCAATGCTGAAGAAAAATAATAAGAGAGCCAGTTGACTGAACTGTTTCTTGAAGTTTTTACACGTGAAACCCTGGAAGTTTGAATCCACCTTCCTAAGCCTGAAATGCTCAGCGATAGCGTCAACTGTTTATTTCGCTCAAGACGCGCCTTCTAGCACATAAAAACCACTACATGGATGTGTAAAAAGGTAAAAACTTGTGCTTCCACTTCTTTACGTCTTACTGTATTTTCTTTCTCTCACTATCTCAGCTATACTATGACCCCATTATCTTACATTCAATGTGACTTCTCCATATTCAAAAAATGACGTAATCACAACCTGACAACAGGGTTTCCACTTGAGTCGTGCATTTTTGCTTTGTTGTATTTTTCCGTCATTATCTCTGTGAGTATTTTCCACTGGGCTGATCTCCTGCAGTCTCTGGTTGCCCTGGAAAACATGACAAACCAGCAGCGTGTTTTCCTGCTCGCTCACCAGGACGCCGCTGGCATGCAGGCCGCCAGGGTTTCCCAGCACCGGGCTTAAAGAACCGGACCGTCTGTCTGTCTGTCTGCATGCAAGAGTGTGTGTTGGTGCAGTGTGTATGTTGTGCATGCAGTGGGTCTGAACTGGTAAAGTTGTGTTGTGTGTAACAGTGGAGGAGAAACAGGCAACATTTTGGGTTTCATACTGGCTTTGGTCCCACATTCTGAGCCTCATTTTTGTTGTCATGCCCGTTTCACCTCCTGTAAAATAATAATAAGAAATAACACACAGGTCTGGGTTATTCCTGCATCCCCTGAGATCCTGTACAGTCCCTGAATAAATACAATATAATGATGTCGGGTTTCTGCTCAATGCAGTCCAAGGCTTAATATTCCTATAATCAGGGTGATGACAGGCTACAGGATACTGAGGTGGAGATAGTTAAATAGTACCTACACTTAACTTTTATGTTGGCAGATATGGTAAAACAGGAGTTTTTTCAGCTGCCAGGAGCCACAAGTAAAGCAACCAAAACACAAAACCATTTCAGCGTAAAAGTGCTCAAGAATGCGAGCAATTTCAACAGAAGAAACTCTTCTGAATGAACTGCAGTAAACTGTTGTCTACTGTAGAAATTCTGTAGAAATTCTCCGGACGATGCAGCTGGATTCTACTGGTCTGACAACATGAGGCGTCTAACGGAAATTAAAATGTCAGGTTTTGCAACCAGAATTACAACAGAAGCAGAACAATAGATGCAGTTTCATCAAAGTGAGTCACAAACCTAATATAAAACTGTGGGAAATGTAGTGACGTTCCAGTAAACCTCATGACATCACAGCATCATGAGCTGAAACTTTCCAAAGTGCATGGCTGTGAACAAATTTATATATATAAAAGAAAACAGCTGAAAAGTGTCACAATATTGGTTAACTACACATGGTAAACTTCACATTTTGCTAAAATGTGATTAAATTAAATGAACCTGGCTTTTCTGAAATAAAAATATTGGCATTATTTTTTACACATGAATTTGTAGAGACCATATTATTAACTATTTTTTTAGATTTTTAAAATGTAATATATAATAATAATAATAATTCATACTTTATTGATCCCCCTGGGGAAATTCATTCTCTGCATTTGACCCATCCTATTAGGAGCAGTGGGCTGCCGCAGTGCAGCGCCCGGGGAGCAGTCAGAGGTTAAGGGCCTTGCTCAAGGGCCCAACAGTGGCTACAGTGGGGGCTCGATCCCCCAACCCTCTGATCAGAAGCCAGGGGCTTAATCTGTTGCGCCACCACTGCCCAATATATTGTTTTATTGCAATGTGAAATGATTCAAAATTGTTTCACATCTCAATAATTACATTATTTCTAAGATGAACAGTAGGTATTGTTTCTGTGTGAAATGAAAAATACATTCTCCACAGTAGGTACTCAGAAACTTAGCATAGGTGTTATGACTGAGATTCATATATTTAAAATTTTCAATACCTCATATGTCCATCTGTATTTGATGACAGATTTGATCCTCATCATCATGGAGGATAACAGAAATGTTCTGCTATTCTTCAGAGACACGTATTCAGCTGCTCTTTACTGGAAGGCTTCTGTTGCTCCACCTTCCCCTTTAAAACACTCCAAAGGTGTTCTGTTGGATTCAGGTCAGGCGACTTACTTGGCCGGTTCATAGTTTTCACTTCTCTTCTCCTTTTTTCTTTTGCTCCAAAGCTCAATGCCAAAGTTTTTTCTTGTGTGAGTTTGGCAGTGTGCTCTGGATGGTTATCGTGCTGGAATATTCCTCTTCTGCCAAACTTCTGCAGACTAAGAGTCATCTTGTCAGCCAGTATTTTGGTAAATCCACAGACATACACATTTATCTTGGTCTATCTGACCAAAGACCCAATATTCATTGGGCTTCTTTTCATGCACTTAAGCAAAGTTTAATCTTTCAGGTTAGCGCCGAGGAGCAAGTAAGGTTTTTTTTCTTTCTTGGATACCAACTATGAAGTGTCTTTTACACTGTCTGAGCTTCACACAAACTCTGATTTCCATTGATAACCCCTGTGCCAAGACTGAAAGTAGTTCACTGTTTGTGGAGTCATTTTAGAAGGATGAACACTGCAGCCCTGATTAGTGGTACTATGGCTCCTGCTGTTGCTCCTGATTACTGCTGCAATTTGCTGATTTTAATTAATTTCCAATCTTCCTTTGTCCTTTTCCATCTTTGTAAAGTCTCATCATTCGGACAATTCTTTTCTATGTGGAGCCATGATGCAGACATGCAGATAAGTACAGCCCAAAGATCCAAAACTGAGAATGTTCTGCTGTTCACAGTTCATTTCAGAACCATGTTTATGCAGTTAGACTGATTGGAAGTCACATGCCGTCTGTTTTTCACAGCTAGATTGTGAAAGTAGCTCACTGACTGTGGAGTCATTTTAGGAGCCCTGATTAGTGGTACTATGGCTCCTTCTATACCTGATTTCTGCTGACACTGTGTTTTAACAAAGATGGAAAAGGATACAGAAAGAAGGGGAAAAACTAATAACCAGTTGTTCAACAATCTTTCTGGATCCTTTTCCGTCTTTGTGAAGACTCAGAATTAGATTTTTCAGTTCCTCTGGCAGTTCGTTGGCATGTGTAGCCATGATGAAGGCAGACAGATAGACACAACCCATAGGACCAAAACTGAGAAAGTTTGGGATTCAAAGGACATTTTATAACTGTATTCATGCAATTTTGCTTTAATGATCTCTGGTTTTCTAAGTGAGTGAGTTTTTCTACTTTTGGGCCTGTATTTTAATATAGTCTTTCGAAAGTATCTGTTTTTGGTTGTTCATAAGACAAATACTCTACTTGTCAACTTGGAAATAATGCAGTTATACTTAAACTGCTCCTCCTCTACTGCCCCCCTGTCCCAAGGCATCCCTCAGGGCTCGGTGCTTGGACCTGTCCTCTTCATCCTCTACCTCCTCCCCCTCGGTCAGATTATCCATCGCCACGGTCTCCGTTTTCACTGTTACGCCGATGATATCCACCAAATCCATCGACCCTCAGGCCCATTCTACCCTCTCAAACTGTCTTTCTGATATCAGCTTCTGGATGCAAATACATTTTACTTAAACTTAACTGTACCAAATCCGACATTCTCATAATAGGTCTCAATTCCCTCACTTCCGCCTCTCCTTTGACAACTCCACCCTCTCACCCTCACCCCACTGCCGGTACCTTGGAGTCATCTTTGACAATAAACTCACCTACTCCCAACACCTTAAAGTGGTCACAAAAACAGCTTCCCATCACCTCAAGAACATTGCGCGCCTTCGCCCCTCTCTCTCTTTCCCTGCAGCTGAAACCCTCATTCATGCCTTCATCACATCACGCATCAACTACTGCAACAGCATCCTGTATGGCACAACCACTAATCTCCTCAATAAACTTCAGTACATCCAAAACTCTGCCGCCCGCCTCCTCACCCATAGCCGTTCCCGTGACCATTTCACCCCTGTCCTCCAGAACCTTGACTGGCTTCCTGTCCCATACCGTATCAAATTCAAAATCCTCCTACTCACCCATAAAGCACTGCATAACCAGGCCCCCTCTTACCTTAAAGACTTGCTCCACCCCTACACCCCTTCCTGTACCCTCCGTTGCTCCGACGCAAACCTCCTGACCGTCCCTAGGACCAGGCACCGAACCTGGGGGGACAGAACCTTCTCTGTTGCCGCCCCCTCCCTTTGAAACTCACTCCTGCAACATATCCATGATACTGTTGACCCTACCACTTTCAAGACTAAATTAAAAACACACCTGTTCCGCACTGCTTTCCACTTGTAACCTCTCTAAATTTACACTATACACAATACATTTTTTTACATTCGACTTCAACCATGTATTTTCGCTTTCTACATGCACTTTCAACTGTATTTGTTCTGTTTTCTTTTTGACTGATTGCTTTTCTGTACTTGTATTTGTTCTTTGAGTCTTTGAGTTTTTGAAAAGTG
>OMNN01098757.1:16480-28138 GCA_900302755.1 Chromis chromis
GAGCTCCTTGTCATTCAGGTTCATCCATTTTTCAATCACTGGCCTTCAGTTTATGTTGAGGCATCTTAGCAGCTGGAGGGTTAATGTTGATTAATACCCCTGGATGACACAACAAATCCTTCTTCCCGGACAATCTGATAATCAATAGCTGAGTCCGGTCAGGCAGCGGGTCACATGGGAACCAGGAGGTTGTACTGCAAAATCCAATTACCTTTTACAATCCACAATTTGGGAAATGCACCGACCTTGTTTTCTCTCCAGAATCAGCTCCGATGGGATTTTGTTTACAGCCTGTTTGATTCCCTGACTACTTGTGCCTTGTTGGACTCTGGTGACTTCCCCAAAACTCCACAGTTAAGTTGATGAGTAAAACATTAACACAGCAGTTTGGAAAATAAGACCTAAGTTATAAAAAAAAATCCTTAAATTTTGTGGCCTTCCTAATTTAATTGGCTCCCTCCTACCAGGATATACATATTTAGGAGGCCCAGGGGCCGACACACGAGTTCCAGTCAGCCTCCCGCCTTCGTTTACAGCTAATTATAACTGTTTGCTTTTCTTATGAGACTTTTACTTAAATTTAAGGGTGATGAAGATCCGTTCTCCAGTGAAAACAGAACTGAAATGCACAGACAGATAGACACTTTCAGTCCGTTTCTGTATGCTGAATTAGCAGCCAGCACAGGAGTGTGAGCTGCAGCCACTGATGGATTCATTGCCAGTAAAAGGGCGATGAAAACTACACTTGTCTGAGCTGGGGTCTGACTGACTGGAAACGGCACAGAGGAAAGCGTTCAGGAGGGAGAAATTGATAGGTGCACTGATGGAAAAATGCCACAAAAATGAGAGAGGAAAACAGAAAGAGACAGTGAAGGAGCTGCAGGAAAATAAATACAAGAAAGGTTAATCTGATATAAAGATCTTAACTCAAAGAGGACTAATAGGGAATCAGAGATGTGTGGAGACGGGGGGGATAAGTAAATATTAATGAATGTGTTCCTTTGGGCCTTCCAAACACTGTGCCATATTTGTCTAACAGAGGTTGTGAGGAGGAGAATTTTGTTAAGCTTCACCCCATCCATCCGTGGGAGGTTTTCTTTTCAGCAGGTCTCCCTCTCCGACCACAGCTGACCGTCACTCTGAGGCCAAACGCTCGGCCGCCCCACTTTCTTGGAAGCATCATGGCGACCACATGAAGAAAAGCAGGGAATACCGTGGGCTTGTGTTAACGCAGAGGAGGACCTGGAGCTGGAGCAGGCAGGAAACATTTAAACACACCAAACCTGAGCAGACAAATGAGCTCAGTGCAACAATACGAGGTGGAAATTATCACCAGAGCAGCTGCTGCCACGAATAGCAGAGACAGAGGGGAAATGTGTGATTCTCACTTTGTCAGTTGTTTGTCTAATTGCTGTTATTTACTTTAATTACTTTGAATGATGTTGCTCATCGGTTTAATCGACAGCAGATGGAAACTCCACCTGTTTTCCTGTGGATCCTCTTGGAGGGCAGAACAAAGAAGCAACGAGACATGAAATCTGACTCCATTTATCCAAACTCAGAAAAGGAGAAACTACAAAATACAATAATCAAAGAATATCTAAAGCCAACTCCCAAAAATTACAGTCCTGTACAACTTAACTGCAGGCTCAATAGTGCCTTTATAGGAACGTATTTCCACTGCATTCTGTTTGTCAAAGACGTGTCACACATGTCTTTGGCTTTTATTTTATTGCTTTAATTTTGTTCCTTTTCAGCCAATCAAACTTGAGAGAACTCGTCACCCTTGTAACCCAGAAAAATGAGGAGAAGCTTTAAACATGTTTGGAAAAGGTTGTATTTCAACCTGAGCTGGGATATTTTCTTTAACTGAACCATTTAGTTTTGATGCCAAGACTTAAGCAAGCTTCTAACATGTAGCTATTTAACCAAAGTGTGATATTTTCTTTAACCACAGAGCTTTGGTGCCTAAAGATAAAATAACAGTGGGTGAAAACAGAAAGTGTCCATGAGGGCGTATTTGTTTGCAGGGGTTCATACCAGCATTGGATGCTAAAAGGGTGTTCAACTAGGCAGTGTAAGGTTAGTACCTGACAGGTGCACTCCAATAGGAAGCCATTACAAACTACACTCTCCTGCAAACACTGGCTGCACCTGATTGGACGAACTTTGCACTCGTGTTCTGTCTGCTCCAATCGGCTCGTGGCTCATTTGGAAACTTTCTCTTAATAGTTCACTAATCAAAATGTGTTTCTAAAAACCTTAGAGACTAGAATCAGCAGCTAGTTGGTTTAAAAGTTTTCTGGAGTTTCCAGAGGCGGTGAGTCATACTGGACGCCCCTCATTTGCATAAACCTCAACTTTATGCAAATGAGGAGCAGGCGGCCTCATCTCTAGAAATGCTCCCAGAATGCACAGCTGCTGACATAGACAGTGGCAGGGAAGAGTTGAAAATGAAGGACCCTGTGGACCATCAGAACAATGGTCCCACACAGGGCGTAAGCCTCGGTTTTCAGAGTAAAAGTCTTACAACATCGTCCTATATTCTTGTTTCCTTTCGTGGCTCTTTCAAACTAAAAGAAATTGACCACTCACGTCACAGTTATCTTTCTTTAAAACAAATAAATGAGAATTAGTTGTGCAGGAACATAATTTTTGAGACATTGTTGGTAATCATTTACCAACTCAGAGATGGTGTTAGAGACTCTAAATCAAATTGATGATTGAATAATAATTAAAGCCTGTGAGAAGATCTGACTCCCATTGTTGCCATACAGCTGTAAACCTAAACTCTCTCCTCAGCCTCACTGTTGGACGCTGAAAATGACAGACTAAGACTGCTGCAGGTTTATTCAAGATTTTTTATCTTTTTCTGCAAACAGTAATGTTTCTTAAAGAGGCTTTAATCTTTCCGTTCATCGTGGAGCCACATTACGTCTCTGTCAGGTTGGATGACTCAGATTCCTTTTGATTTCTGAATCTAAAACTCTTCTAATTGCAGGTTTTAGGTGGTAAAGTCTTTCATTTTGTGTCAGCTAAGAGAAACTGTGATTCCCTCTCTGACACAGTTACCATACAGCATCTTTAATCACTGTGTTTGACCTGAGGACTGGTGTAATGTGACAGCTATAATAGCGGTATTGTGTGTTTTCGGTCAGAGCTATATTCTTTGCGTGTTTGTTTCCAGACTTGCAGACAGGCCACTTATTTAACATTCTTTATTTACTTTAGAACATGTGTTTCAGGTTATTTATCACATGCTTAATACTAAAATAATCTGGAACACATTTCTGAACTGAATGGAAGCGCTGTAATCTTACGGCACTGAATCCTGCAATGTCAAAAAAAATCAAATACATAAACTGAGCTGCCACGTGGGGAAAACCCGTCGCTGGCAGAGCTTAGTGGCCTTTAAAGATGTTTAATTCAATTTGTTCTCACGTGAATGTTTCAACCCTCCTGTATATCACAGCATAAACCTTTTTATTTACATGGGTGGAGACAGAGGCAGGGGCTACATAGATCTACACATTCTAGAGGAAGAGGAAATGGATTGTTCTAATCGAAAAAAAATCTAAAAATGTAACTTTGATACAGAGATGAATTTTCATGGATAAATCATGACTGTGGAGGATCATCAAAATCAAACATTTTGATTTTTGTGTTGTGTATGTATTGATTATGTATATTCATCCTGGAAGTAGCTCCAATGTGCTTTTCCTGCTAAGACAGGACTAAATGTCTCCTGTGAAAAAGGCCTGTTCATAACTCTACATTACAATCAGTGTGAAATTATGATTTGCATTGATGAGCTTAAGCTGCTGTTATAAAAACTTAAAGGTCATGTCTGGTTATAGCACTACTGCAGATTTAGTTTTTAAAAAAGTACAACATGACAACAAAAATTAAAAGAAACATTTTCATTTAGTAAAACTAAATGCTGTTTAGTTTTTGCTGACTGAAACTGACATAATCAGACGTCTAAATGTGACCTCAGCTAATAAATCATCTATTTTTTGGTCAAAGACTGAGAATAAAATCAAATTAAAGCCATGTGTTAAAATGAGCACTGCTCCATAGTGTGTAGCAGCCTCTTAATTTGTACTGTGTGGACTTTTTGAAGGTCAACCTTGTGAATCAGGTGCATTCAAATGTTTGGATTTTCTGTAATTGTTAGCAGATGTCTTGCTGGTTTCCTTTTCTAGGATTTTTTTCATGATTTACTAAAAAATCCTTATTTCTCAAGTCATACAATATATTCAACTATGTACTGGCATTCAAAGTCTAACATTCTAAACTTTATATCACTTGTAAAATCAATCTGACGCTGTGAAGGAGGTATAAAGTGTCTTTTTCAATATTTCACAGGGTGTTAAATCCACAGCAGTCTAACAGCTGCTTTTTTCTCTCTCCAGGTTTGGATTATTATCCACGCCTTGAATTGCAGACAGATATTCAGGGAATTTCCCTAGATTCGCCTTTCTTGTCTTATATGACCAGAGGAACTCCTTTCAGAGGGTCAGACACTTCATTTAATGGGACCTCAGACCGTTTGAATCAATGCATTCCTATTGCGGCAAATCAGTGTAATCTTATTGTTTAGCCATCTACCCTGAAACCACACACACAATGATGCTGGGAAAACACAAAGTATTAAGTAAACGTGTAATAGGAGATATTTATGAAATTCCTGTTTGCATTTGTCATCAGTTTACTGTATGAGCTGAGAGTTTTTGGATGATTTAATACTGAAACTGTGTTTTATTCGTCATAGTTGTCCAGAAGTGACGTCCACACAAGACTGAATGAGTCTTTCAGGATTCATTATATTGAGACAAACAACATGTCTGTGTATAAATGGTTATAAATCAGATTTAGTTGTTTCTGTGTAAATGCAGCCTTAGAGGCCATAATCAGCAACGCTCTGGTGATGCCTCTAAAAACAGTTCAGCGATCCCCGTCTGGTCGGAAACTATTTATTTCCACATTGGACGGCAATAGGAAACATAAATGAATGTTCCCCAGTGGAATCACATGGTGGCTCGGTGCTGGGAAGACAGCGTGAAGCAGAACAGACTGGTCATGAGTTGGTGTGTGGGCCAGCAGCGCTCAGCAATAGGTGGTAGAGTGGTGAGCAGCACTTATAAGTCAGGGGTGAATAAACAGTGAGGTCTGCTGCTGTAATGGTTGGCAGAGCTTCTCACAGCCAGAATCCCCTTTATTAGCTGCAATGCATCACACATAGCTGGATTTAGATGGGATTTACCACAGCAAGGAGCTATTAATTCGTCTTCAGTAGCAAAGCAGTGCGTGCGTTTGGGCAGCATGGAAATGGGAAACTTAATAGGATGGCAAACTGTTGACTAAGATCTCTTTTTATTCTGTTTTGTTCTGGTGCCTTCCTTGCTGTAAAAGAGATGCTGTACTGTGTTCTTAGCCATGTTAGCATCCATCCATAGTCTTCCACTTATCCAGTGTGGACATTCAGACCTCCCTTTCTCCAACAGTGTTTTACAGTTCCTCCTGGGGGATCCCAAGGTGTTTCCAGGCTAGATGAGACATATGATACCTCCAGTGAGTTCTGGTTCCACCTCGGTCTTCTCCCAGTTGGATGTGGTCAGAAAACCTCCAACGAAAGGTGCCCAGGAGGCTAATCAGACGTCTGCACCACCTCTAGACGCAAAGGAGCAACAACTCTACTCCAAAGTTCTCACCGGATCTCTGAGGCTGCCACCCGATGGAGGAAACTCGTTTGAGCTGTGAGGGTTGAAATATAGGTGGACCAGTAAATCAAGAGCTTTGCCTTCCAGCTCAACTCCCTCTTCAGCATCACAGTCCGGTATAACACCTGCTTTACTGCTGATGCTGCACCACTCCATCTGTCCATCTCACGGTAGGTTTTCCGATCACTCATGAACAAGATCCCACTGCTTTTTTCACCAAAGAAACAATCACCATCTTAGCGTGGTGGAGGGGTTTGTGTGTGCATCCACTACCTGCAGGGTTATGGTGCTAGGTCAGGTAAAGGTGTGACCTCAACCTGCTGACCTGCATCACAGACAAATTCTTGCTAAAACACCAACCTCAGCTATACTTTGTGTTTTTTTTTTTTACCAGTTAGCAATTGCTAGCAGGCTAACTATACTATAAGACAAGAAGATCCATTTGCAGACCTCACATCTGGGAAGGTTTTTACCATAAAACAATTACCATTATCACTTTAAGTTTTTACATTTTGAGTTAAGATACCATTAATGTCAATTATGTGGTCAGTTTATTCAAATAATGACTGTTTTAAAATTTTCTTTGATATTTTCAGAGAGGGAATGAACAGTCTGGACCCTGAGCTGAGCAGCCAATCAATGTCTGATGTCATTCCGAGACCAGTCGAGCCCTTTGGTAGTATATTCCTGGCTGTGATGCCCATAGCTTTTATATGACATAATTCCGATTAGATTACATTTTGGCTTGAGAAATTGTGTCTTAAGGTAAAACTTAGCCTCATGTTTACCGGACAATGCTTCTTCTGTGAGCCACTTACATGTACAAACCTTTCAAACACAAGCTGTCCAAAGAAACTTGGCTGTCATTACAAAATGTGCAGGTGATGTCAGCCTTTTGGTTAAACTGACGTCAATATTTGAGCTTTAAAACCAAGCAAAGTGCATTAACATAATGTTTCTGGAAGATAAGCATGAACTTTTCTGTTGTATTTTTGTGACGTATGTGCACACAGAAGCTGCCTTCAAATGTTCACATAAAATGCAACAATAATATCTAGTTTCTACTCAGGATTTTAAAAAACAACAACAAATACAACAAGCAAACTGACCGCAGCAGCTGATTTTTGACATCAAGTTGGATCAAGATGCTCCTCCCTTCTGATGCTCTTTCCATTACTTTGCACACCCAAGACATGAGGTCTGCAGTTTGACTCTCCTTATCCTTCTTAACTAAGATGCTACACAGTAAGCACAGATGTAAACATCAACATGTTAGGATGTTTATTATGAGCTTATTAGCACGCTGATGTTAGCATTTAGCTCAAAGTACTGCTGTGCCTGCATATCCACCACAGCCTGCACAGACAGGCATCTTTCCTAAATATACAAACATATCTCATTATAATTCACAGGTAAACAGTATGTTGCTGCTGCTGATGCAGTCTTAAAATGATGCTTAAGTAAAATGAGTCAGCTTTAATAGCAGCAGAGTGGGCCCATAAAGCACCGTGTGGGCATTACCTGGCATCAGAGCAGCAACTTACAATAACAGTGATGGAGAAAGCTTTTGTAATAGATGATTAAACAAGGGGTTGCTACTGTAAACTCAGGCAGGACTGTGTGGCCTGAATCATATAATGGCTTCTCTGTGCAGTACTACAAACCAATAAAACGGCACCACACTGCATTAGTTTGTGCTCCAACAGAAGACTAACTGAGTGTTGGAGCCTCAGGCAGGATTTTTCTAACTCACTGGCTGTCTGAGGATTTAAAGTCTTTTGCTGTTTTTTTCTTTAGATGTTCTCCAGACCTCTGTGAGTTTGATTAAACTGAGGCTGGGTGAAGCAAGATCCGGAGTTATGGTGGACAGATGGAGCAGATGGAGAACAGTATTTGGCGCCGCTAACGGGGTGGTGACAGAAACGCTAACAGTTCTAATCTCAGTACAAGGTCAGAAAATATGGGTGGGACAGCCAAATTAAAAATTGTCTTCCAGAGAACTCAACTTCTCTTGACCAAAACGCCAACCCTTAAAAGCAGCGTGTGAAATGTGAAGAGCTGCAGTGCCGAGAAATACTGTGTATTTTTCGCAAAGGTTAAACAGAGGGCTGCACGAAATATTGGAATTAGTTAATACTGGCAGCGTCTGGACTGCTGAATTTTATCACAAGTGACAAGGACATGAAAGATGAAATGTTTTGCTTTTCTTTCTTTTCTTGTGCAACCTGTGCTTCACAAGGACACGTTGCATATGAGAGTTTCTGGAGCGGATTATGTTACGGGAATCATACAATCACTGATGCTGTTTTTATATGTTGAGATGAGCTAAAGTCCACTGAGGTTCTGGATCTCTCACCGGGCAGAAATACAGATTCTCCTGATGAAGGTCATGATACTTTGAACCAATTAGACAAGATTCCTTTTCTTCTTCTTTTTGTTTTATTTGTTTGTTTATGTATTTTTATCTGTCGTCACTGTCTAACCATTAAAAGCATCATAAAAAGAAAAAAGCAAACAAATTAAAAATTATCTATCAATCTGTACTCATTTATACAGACAAATACAAAGGCTAAAAAAACAACAAAAAAACAATAGTTTTTCTTAATATTCATTATTTAATTTACTCACGTGAACATCATAGACCAACAAGCATTTTTAAAAAAATGAGTTTTAGTGTTTGATCAGGACATTTTTTGGTCTCAACAAAATAGTTTTTATGTCATGTGTGCAACAAAATACTGCTTAAAGACTATTTAACACTTACATATTAATATTAATAATAATACATTTTATTTAAAAACACCTTTCTCAGTACTCAAGGACACTCTACAGAGTAATTAAAAACACAATAAAATACATAAAAACAACAGATGAAAGTAACACCAATTTAAAATGGATCAGTGAAATTACAGGGAGAATTCAAGTTGGAACAGATGGGTTTTGAGTCTTGATTTGAAGAGGGGTAGAAAATCAATGTTTCTGATGTCTGGTGGGACTGAGTTCCAGAATTGGAGAGCAGAGCGACTGAAAACTCTGGGGGTGGGGGGTTTGTGGATGGCCTTGAATGTACACAGTAGGATTTTGAAGGTGATTCTAAATTTGACTGGGAGCCAGTGGAGCTGCTGGAGGACGGGGGTGATGTGGTGAAAGGAGGGGGTTCTGGTAATGATGCAGGCTGCAGAGTTTTGGACCAGTTAAAGCTTATGGAGGAATTTGTGAGAGGCACCAAAGAGGAGTGAGTTGCGATAGTTGAGGCTGTGGACCAGTGGTGTGAGGGGTGAGAGAGGGGCGGAGACGATTAATGTTACGTAAATGGAAATATCCAGACCGGGTTATGTTACTGATGTGAGGGTAGAAAGAAAGTGAACTGTCGAGGATGACACCCAGACTCTTAACCTGAGGGGAGGGTGACACTGTGGAGCTGTCAATGGTGAGGGAGAAACTGTTAGCTTTGGATAAGGTGGATTTGGTGCCAAAAAGGAGGAGTCCTGTTTTATCACTGTTAAGTTTAAGGAAGTTGGAGGTGAACCAGGATTTAATTTCTGAGAGGCAGTGGGTGAGCGAGGAGGGTGGGAGAGTGGAGTTGGGTTTACTGGACAGATAGAGCTGGGTGTCATCCGCGAAGTAGTGAAAGTGAATACCAAATTTGCGGAAAATATTGCCAAGTGGCAATAATATTAATAGTCAGTTCATCCTCAGAAATATAGTATTCTATCAGTCAGGCTCTGATACATACAGTATTATATTTAAAAACATTATAAAGTTTAATCTGTATGTTTTAGATCATTTCAATTCATCTCAATCTTTGAAATCTCTCTAAAAACTAATATTTAAAAGTTGATGTGCACACTTTGGAGTGAAAAGTTTGGGTAATTTTGATCCCAACTACAAAATGCTGCTAACTATTAATGCATTGTGTGTTTTTCAAGTCAAGTTCAAGTCAAGTCAAGTTGAACTTGACTTGAAACTATTAATGCATTGTGTGTTTTTGTTCCTCAACTTGCACTAAATATGTATATAAGTCACAGTTATGTTTTACTTTCAGTCCCTGACTCATTCACTGAATCTATCTATTTAGATGTACGAAAGTTAGTTTATTTGCTTTTTGAAAAGTTTCACATGATGGTAACAAACTTTTGCAGACCTAAATTCAGCACTGAGGCGTAATTTTATTGCATAATAGTCAGATTTGTCTGCAGTTTGTAGTTCAGTTACTCCACAGTACATCCAGTAACAGAATTGGGAAATGCTTTTCTCATTATTTGCCATCTTACAGTTGAGTCTCTTGTGAAATCTTTGCTAAATGATTAATGGTACAGGATGCGATCACACCATCCTTTTGTGCTGTAACATGCTGTGACATGGCTGCAGTGCTTCTCATATAGACACACCTTGAACTGATCTTCTGACATGTTTGTTGAAGCTTCTAGAGTATGGGTTTGAAAAGCTTCTCAAACAGTTTTCTTCCCCACAACTTCCTCTTCTAGCTGTCATAGACATGGATAAGTGCATCTGTCTAATTTTATCAATGGGTAAGGTGTGCTTATGGTGCTTGTTCAACTAAAGAAGGGTAATTTTTCACTTCGTTTAATGAAGGTGACGATGCTGCAACCGACTATCTCTCTGTAGCTCACTTCCACACAGCAATTCTGCCTGAATCCTGAACAATTTGTATTTAAGATTATTGTAACTGAGTTTTGCCATTTTGTATTCCATGTCTAAACCCTATGTATGATCAACTGTTCAGTACAGGGAACGTAAACACTGTCAAATGCAAAGATAAAGATTTGGATCTGGAGAATGTAATGAAACTGCAGGAATAAATTATTGGACCTGGACATGGCTGCTGTGAGACTGAGACCCATGTTTGGGCTTTAAACTTGAAGGAAAGAATGTTTAAAGTTTTGACCTGATAAAATGCCAAATCAATACAAAAACAGAGTAAATATCAGGAGAACACCCCTGTGCAATATCACTTAAACGTCAAATAATTCACAGTTATATCAGAAACACTTTAGGAAGATCATAGCACAGGGCCCACAGCAGAAACTCAGTGCAACATGCAAAGTGATCACTGACACACCAACAAGAAAACCTGTGATCACTAAAACAAAATTGAGATTTCCAATTAGCCAGATTGTGTTAACATTCTTAGAAAGAAAACCAGCCTTGCTTGCTGAATATTATGAATATTGGGAGCACATTCTTTGGTTAAATGAGAGCAAGGTGACTTTGCTCAACTCAGAGCCCAGGGCAGCTTTACATACAGCATATGATTTGCTCACTTTGCAAGTTATTCACTTGTTTAACATGTATCCTGTTAGGTTTTTATAATACAACTAGGTTGAATAACTGTAAATACCAGACACATAAGATAAATACATTAAAATAACCCTGTAATAAGCATTAACAATACTCTAATTTAAACAGTGACACATAGGACATAATAATCTGTATTCATTCCACAGAACAGGCAGATAAAATAACACTACACATAATTGACCATCAGGGGGGGTTGGAGTCTCCAAGTGTGGGTAATTAACCTGCAGAGGTAGAGTAGGGAGGGTTCACAGCCATCCGAGGATCTGGATTGGAGGTCGTGTTGCCAAGAGGCGTGGACTCGCCTGTGCACCAACAAGGGCCGCTGAGGTTTAAACCAAGGCAACGCCCCCATGTGATAGCCAATCAAAATCATGGACAACTTCATATAAAATGCTTTGCAAAGACCGGTAGGGGACTCTTGGTCTGGGAACGGGATTTTGCAGAGTAACAGCACCTTCCGCTGACTGTGAGTTCTGAACTCAGATTGAGGGCCTCGGCCGAGGTATTATTCAACATTGTGTTAATAAACTCCCTTAAATGTGAGAAGTAGTTTGTCTTAAGTCCTCCTAGAAATTAACGTTAGCACTGGAGCACAGAAGCCAACCGCTACATT